>JASDQU010712288.1:60274-74939 GCA_032191745.1 Picea mariana | reverse complement strand
GGAATGGAGCTAGGATGGCGATAGCAAGAGGAAGCGACATTTAAATGGTATGTCACCTATCCCTCTTTAGTTAGTAAATTCAATATTTAAAACTTAAGGAAAGCGTCATGTTCTGGTGTGTTTTTTTCTAGATCTAGGTGGATCTAGGGAGATCAGTTAGTGTCCACACCTACCAATTAGTCCGATAACACCTATCCTCCACACGCATCTGAGATGCTGACATCATTGCTCTTTGCACTCAAACTAATGTTGCAACTGTAAAGGAATGTTGCCTCACTCTTGTCAACACAGGTGTGAAAAGAGGAAAACTAACACCGACCTCACTCCTAGCAATATAGGTGTGAAAAGAGGTCTTGAAAAAATCATCCTCACTCCTACCACGTAGGTGTAAAAAGAGACTGATGAAAATGTCCACAAAATGCTCTGCAACCCTCCACAAAAATATGTCAACAAGCTGCCACTGAACTCGGTCAATGGTTGTCTACAAAATCTGCCCAAAAGGTGTCTAAAATAGTCCCTCAATATGTTGTCCAAAACTCAGCAAAAATCAGCCACCAAGCTCTGATACCATGAAGATTTTCCAGGTCCTATCAAGCTTCCAACTAGGTATGTCTTTGACCTCAAGTTGGCTCTAAGTTTCAACTGTCAAACAAGGGTTTGTTGTTGTTTTATAACAACAAACAATTCAAGAACTTCTTTGTTGATTTGTTACAGTTACATAGGCCATTTAGGTGATCTAGCATGTAGTTTTTGTCACCAAGAGGTTAACACATGCATACCAAAATATATGTAACACACCTAGAGATTTTTACTGCTGAAAATATTGTAGTTCTAAACTCTAACATACATGAAAATGAACACATGTATTTTTGGTCAACATGACCCTAGATAAACCCCCCCCGGGAGAAAACCAGTTTGGAATATGAGTGTATATGTGTGGAGAATAGAAGGTGGAATACAACAAGTACAATAAACATAAGAACCTTATACAATAGCAGCGTGATCCAAGCTGCAATACAAGCCCAACTGAAGCAAGTGCACCCTAGGAAGGTGTGCCCTCCAAAAATGTTGTCTAGACCACTGAACTGAAGCGCTCTACCAAATGAAAGCTCCAATGGAGAAACCCTCCCATGGTACTCTGATACTGAGTTTTAGCTTCCCATTGAAACATACCTCACTGCAAACTGAGCTCTGAAAGTCCTCCGTGTTGATGATGCACCCTCCTCCTCAACTGCGCCCTCCTCCTAGCAAACACACTCACACCAAATAACTGAGGCTCCAACTAGCCTTGCGCCCTCCATGAACATGTGCATCCAATCTTGTTTCTCTCTCCTCTAAATTCTCACTTCTCTACTCCTCACCAAACTCTCAAGGTGGACATGTGAACAATTAGCCTCTCCTTTGCCCTGTGCGCCCTCCTTAAGGATGCATAAGAAAACCTAATAAATGAGTGGATGAGATCATCTCATCTCATCCTAATTCAATGGTTGAGATCATCTCAAGTAAATCTCAACTCAAAACCCACTTTACTTAAGTTTCCATAGTTTCACTTTATGCCCCTTAATTCACCCACAATGAATTAATTGTCTTTTTAGGCTAAAATGACCAAATTTCACTTTTGACTTAAATCTCCCAAGTCAAAGTGAAATTAGACATAAATTACATGGTACAAGGTACAAAGTACTTCCCACATGTGTTTAGAAGCTCACAAACACAAGGGGACCACTTTCCAAGGTACCCAAATCTCAACACACCATTTAACCAAGATGTATCCAAGAGATATACCAAGAGCCTTCACAACGTTACACCTAGCTGCAGTAGCTTCTTCTTCAAGACTTGCACACTTATGTAGCCACAAAACTTGTGTTGTGTGTGTTCAAATGAGGTGTTTTCCTCTCTTATAAATAATAGTTGGCCAACGTAAAATTAGGTCTGGTCGACTTATCACTTTATCTTTCTATTTTTCATTTTATGTGTCAAGGCACAATAGGCCCAAATTTTACAAAGGCACACTAGGGTTGTTTTAACAAATATATTATCATAGTATTCTTTAGGGTTTGTCTTGGTCAAATACAATAAGGATATCTTCCAAATCTGCTCAATCTTCAACACTTTAGACTATCATGATTTATTTTTACCTAGAAGTTTCTTTCTACTAGGTAAGGGTGTCATTTCTTAACTGTGTAGTATGACCAACTTTATTCTCATAAATGGGTTTGATTAAGTTCTTTCATTAAGCTGACAACTTTCAAAGGTAAGGGCCCTACCTTCTTGCATTAAAATTGCACCAGTGCCATGTATCGAGGCATCACACTTTACAATAAAGGTTGTTGTGATGTCAGGTGTGGCTAATAAAAGAGTGGTACACATGGCCATCTTCAGTTTCTCAAAGGCGTGGGTTACTTCTTGAGTAAAGAAACCCCATCATTTTCAATGATATTGTTATAGGAGTTGATATTTGACCGTAGTTCTTGATGAACTTGCAGTAATAACCTATCGATCCTAAGAATCCCCTAAGATTCTTTAGGGTTTTGGGAATTCGTCATTCCATCATAGATTTAATTTTATTAGGGTCCACCTTGATGCTCTAATGAGGTACAATATGCCCCAAGTTTTCCACTTCCTAAACCCCATAGGCACATTTGGAAGGTTTTGAAATAGTTGTCACTCTAATAGTTTTAAGACCATCTCAACATGTTCTACATGCTATTCCTAATATTTGTTGTAAATTAGTGTATCATAAAAAAAATCAACAAAAATTTTCTTAGGAAGGGCTTGAAAACATACTTTATCAACCTTATAAATGTGGAAGGTGCCTTAGTACTCATAATGAACTTCATGTGTTGGAAAGGTTGTTTTCGGAATCTCTTCTTCCCTCATTCTAATCTAATAATATCACGAATGAAGATCCAACTCAGTAAAGAAAATTGCTCCCTAAAATTCATCTAATAATTCATCAACAAGAAGTATAAAAAACTTATCTTTAATTTTATTCTTGTCGAACTCTCTATAATCTATCTTTAATGTTAATCTTGTTGAGTTTTCTATAATCTACACACGTACCATGAATAATCATTTTTAAAATCATCACTGCTAGTAAAGAGAAAACACTTTGTCTAGATCAAATGATGCTAGCATCTGACATTTCTTGAACCAAATGCTCAATCTCGTACTTCTAGGCACATGGATATCTGTAAGGTCGGATGTTGGGAGGAAGACTTCTTGGGTTGAGTTGAATAGTGTGATCACGCTCTTGAGCAGGAGGAAGACCTTTAGGCATCTCAAAAAATCCCTTTGAATGACTGTGTATAACTCTTTGGAGATCTAAGGGCACAAATGAATTAAATGTGTGTGCATCTATTGATCACAATTGTACAATGAATTACTCCCAAGTGTCCCTTTTTTAATAATTTTGTCACACTACTAGAGCTTATCACTTCAGATGGTTTCTTTGACATACTTATTGAGTTTAATTTCCTTGCCTTCCGTGAAAAATCTCAAGAAAAGTTCTTGAAAATTCATAGCCACTATTCCTAATCACCATTGGACCCCTAAGACCACATAGACCCCACTCGTTATGATTGAAATCATTAGGTTGTCCCATAAACATCCCCCACAATTATCTTAATACTATAACATTTACTTGAACAATTTATGGTACCTCCATCTACAATCATTACTTGAAAATTTGGTGTTGGATATATAAAGAAATTGAGATGCTTAGTTAATTCTTGGTTAATGTATGGATACTACCATAATCAATCAACGTTATTACTTTTTATTTTGATATCTCCTCTCTTAAGACTCTAAGGAGCTTTAATTCCAACCAAAGCATGATAAGATATGGGTGGAGTAGTCTATTTTGGTTCTAGATCTTGAGAAGGTTTCAACTCTAATTCTTTTTTCTCTTCACAATTTATGTAGAATAATTTCTTCTCACCACACTTATGCCCATTATTGTACTTGTTGTTGCATTTGAAACATAGCCCTTTTTCTCTTCTTTCATCTAATTGCTAAGATGAAAACCTTGTAGGTTAAGTGAGGTTAGGAGTTGGAACATTGCACTCCTTGTAGGTGTTAGTGGCAAAGATTTTGATAGCCATATTTTTACCTTTAATTCTCTTTGCCACAGTGAAATTCTTGTCCAAGCATCGAGGCCCAAAGTGACACCGCATGTTAAATGATCCCCTTCGATAAAGAGATCTATAAGGCCTTGGGCGAAAAGCCCAGGAGCATGCACTTCCACCACAGATCGAAACGAAGGAAATCAGGCAGGGAGGATGCTCGATGCATTTGAAGAAACAAAATATTCATATATGGGGAGAGTTGGGGTTCCTTGAGCGTGCAATGTGCCAAGGGGTGACTCCACCCAAGATTCCTTGCAACACAAGTCAGACGACAGATGGTTTAATGAATGGTTGAGGGTAAGACTTGGGTGCTACATGAAATAGACAAATTGACTAAGGCATGAGGAGGCCGTGCCTAAACAAGTTGACTCGACTTGGCTAAGCATCACGCTCACCCAAATCACAGGTTGGTTGGACGGATGGGGGGAGTCGACCAAGAGTTTGGTGGTCAACTAGACGACGAAACAAGGTGTTCGGTGGGCCAGTCAGACGTCGGAACTAGGCATTCGGTGGTTCGGTTGGGAAAGCTTCCCAAACACACCTACATGAGGAGTCGACCCAACCTTGCAAAGGGGCACGACTTGGTGAAATGATGGGTCAGCTCACCCATGGGCATAGAGACGCGACGATTGGTATGGATCGACACCTATAAAGGCACAAGGGTGCACAACCAAAGAGGGAAAATTGGAAGAGAGCAAGATGAGCTTTGTGGTTCTCAGACGGGCTTAGACGAAAATGGGCAAGCTCCCTTAAGGATCCAAGTCACTCCACATGGGAGGACTTGTGTTTCCTTGAGGAGATTTTGTGACGAAGATGGGGTGACCTTCTTTTGGGCCGATTTTTGGGAACTCTAGAAACACAGGTTTGTTGGAGGCATGTGTGAGACATAACCAAAATCTGTGAATTCTATGGAAATGAAGAGACAAGAAGTCTGTGGTTGAGGGCACGTATGAGGTCACCGTAGGAGGTTGTAGAAATGTTTGCGACAGAGAGTCTTGTTGTGATGAATCTGTGTATGAGTGCCTTGGTGAGGTGAGGTGAGTCATGTGACTCTACCAGGTTGTAAATTGGGACGGTAGTGCTCATATTTTAATTGTTTCGTAATAACAAAGACTTAGTTGGGTGTTAGGCATGGTTCATGTCGCTCGCACTATTTCCGTGTATGTGTTTCGTTTGTTTTGTTGGTGTTCTCTTGGTTTCTCATGTTCATGAATGTATGTTTATATATGACTAAGTGTTAAACAATTAACAATTGTTTAAGTATACAAGAGTTTCATTATAGTAGGAGTGTGACTCGCTAATAGCCTAGAATGGAGTATGGGTATGCTCTAGGTGAAGAGACGTAGTTTGGATGAAGTATCCTCAGTGTTTCCAAACAACCAAGTGAGAAATGTCGTTGTGTCTCATTCCCTTAAGAGGTGCACGATCGCAAGATGGCTAGGCACACTCTGGGGATGTGAAAAATGGTATCAGAGCTTGATCATTGCATATTTTGATGAAGGGTTGGTGAGCTCTTCACCACTATCTCGATGATAGATAGTATGAGAGCCAACTTTGATGACAGATTGTTGCGAAGATAGTTTGGTGGAATGTTCGTAGACTTGGTGAACCGTCCGGTGGAGCGAGTTGGTTCATTGCAGACTTTGCATCATACTTACGACAAAGGTTCAGATGATAGTGCAGTGGAAGGTAAATTTGGGTGCACACCTTGTGTAGACAGAGAGCGGAGTTTATGGTGAAACAAAGCACTTGGATGGGGTGGGTGATCACAGAACGCATCACAGAGTTGATCGCATAGACAATTTGGGTATAGACTTGGTTGGTTTGATGTGTAACGGAAGTCAATGTCGGACATGTTGTGCAAACCTTGAGAGACCAGGCACATAGTTCGTTGAGAAAACTGAGCACTTGGACAAGGAAAATGAACACAAGATTTGTTGTAGATCTAACCGTAGTAGTGATCACAAAAACGAAGCACATAAGTGATCGCAGAAGTGAAGCGTAGAGGGTGATCACATAAGTGATTGCAAAGGGGAGCAGTTCTGGGCTACATCAATTTGAAGAACTTGGGCGAACAACTTGAGGCGACCTAGAGGACCTCTGCAACAAGCAGTTGGTTGGGTGTGTTTCCATCATGAAATATTTGTGTCGTGCATCGCCGAGAAAAAAAATTGAGTTGAGTTGGGTTGTTGGATGAGTGGGTTCATCGTAGCCTTCAAATGACGTAGATCTTTGCAGAGTTACAATAGTCAGTTAACAACAGTGTGACTTGACAATTCAGCAGTGGGTGCATGGTGCCTTGAAGCGAAAGAAATCAAGGTGTAGAGATGGAAATAAATTGGGGATGGGTTGGTCCGGTTGCATGTGAAGTTTGGGACTTGGATGAATTTTTGAAGTGGACGGATGGACTTAGCCTTGTATCACAGCAAAGGTCTTGTGGGTTTGTGGAGCTGCGGATGGTGATTGAGGGGAGTTCATACAGAGAGTTGCTTGCTTGGGCAAGTGAAGGTCTAAGACAACAGGCTTGAACCATGGGTGCAACCAAGGGTGTCGTTGGAAAGGTATGGTTGGTTTTGAGTTCTTGCATTTCCTAAGTTTGGTGGTGATTTTTTTGAATGAAAGGCATATGACTTGGCGGTTCAAGTGCAATTTGTTTCCACGGTGAAAACCGACAGACATGAGGGTGACGCAAGTGGTGCATACTTGAAGAATTCATGTAGCAGTTGGGATGCCTTGAAGGGGTGAATTGTTATCTTTTATAGCTCGGGAGGTACTCCTCATGTTTTGTCTTGTATGCAGAAGTGACCTTGTACTTACACTACTAGGCACTTGACTTTGTAATGGACTTTTATAAAGTTGTAATGAAGTGGTTATTTTAGTAAAGTGATTTTTTATTAAGTGTGCATTTTATATATTCTGAGTGGGCCTAATGGTTGAGAACACGTGTTTCCTCCTAGGAGGTCACAAGTTCAAATCCAGAGGGGGGTAGCGTATGTATTTAGACGGAGGGGGTTCCCTTTTCCCACAAACAATGGGGTCTCATACACCAATTTGGTGTTTGGTTTGGACATGAACTTAAAATTAGATTATTATTATTATTATTATTATTAATATTAAAGTGACTTTATTTCATAAAGTACACTTATGTTATAAAGTGAATTTGTACTTTAATATTTTAAGTGATTTATTTTGGAGGGAATGAATCATGGCCCTTAATCATGTAAAGGCAAGTTAGGTATTGGCCTTTAGATTTAGGGATGGGGAAGGTAAAAAGACACTTGGAAGGTGAAAGGTCACTTTCAAATTATAAGAGAATGCATTGGGTAGTGTGCAATACAAGAGAAGAAGAGATTGAGAAATTTCTGAGAGAGCTTTGAGAAGGAGAGGAAATGGCAGCAAGTTGGGCACATTTCCCAAGGGATATTAGGCACATTTCCCAAGACATATTTATGTGCAAGACTTGTTGAAATTTATTGTTGTATTGGAGGTCATACTATACAGATCTGTACAGTCCGTACAATAGGGAGGAGGGCACGATTTTCAAGGCATTTTGTTGGCACAAAAATCGAGGTTGTTTTAAGCATTCCTTGTTGTAGAAGGGATCGTACAATAGATTGAGGGAATTGTTTTTGAGGTGTTTTTTTGGAGGAGGGTTGTGCAACAATACAAATTTGGCATGGATTTCTAGACAAAAAATTAGTGCGACAGTTTGGGTGTTGTAAGTTGTTTCTTATTTGCTGGAAAATGTAACTTGTTGTTGATATAAATTCCCTTAAATTAATAAAATCTCTCTCTCTCTCTTTGGGTTTGTTGTTTTTCTTCATATGAGATATGATCGATATATTATTACAATTATGAGTGTTCTATATATAGGGAACATATGGTGACCATCCATGAAAGGATGTGTCCCTTGATTAATCAATAACTATTTATTATTATCATTTACTTATTATATATGATATTTAATAATCAATAATTATATTATTAATTATTATTCTAAGAGAATGTTTTACCGATGTTGTCCAAGCATCAACACTCCCTCTCAACGAGGGAGACATTCTACATCAAGTCAAGCTTGTCTTTAAAGTATACAAAATTCACCCTAGACTCATGACACTTGTCTGTCAGTCTTGGAAGACGTCTCTCTCCCACCTGAATCGAGGAGAAACTCCTTCTGCAACTCCCCCTCTGAGCCAACTAACTCTCTCTAAGATAAGACTCACTTTGGGTCCACATGTAACAACATATAGCATCTTGAGTCTTTATCATCCCTTGTCAAATCACCATGACTAGGACAAAGACGACACCAGGATCTTTCACCACATGTACACACCTATGAGTGAATGTCGGTCTGATGCTAACTAACACGTGAAAAGCACTTCAAGCACCTCGAGTCCATATTATTCCTCGTCATGATCAAGGAAGGACTATGTTTGGGCCTATTTACCACAAGTGCACCTGATAAATGTATCTTATCACCCTTGGTTTGCATTCCAATCTAGGAGAAGGTTCGCCCGATGTTGAAACATCAACACTCCCTCTTAGCTAGGGAGGTTTCTTTCCATAGTAGTACACAACTATTGTCCAGAGACACAGAGTCTCCTCCACCAGTGGTACACAACCACCATAGTAGCAAAAGGTTTGTCACACATAGCACTCCCATGTGGACTTCTATAGGTTACTCCCTCTAGGAATATGTAGGGTCAACTCCCCATAGTGTGTGACGTCAAGGTCAACTCCCTTGACATGTCCTCATGTGCTCTCCACAAAGGACGTTGGGCTATAAGCCCAAACACACTTATCCCTTCTCAGATAAGTTTCCTCACATATCAACTCAACTCAATTCATAGAGGAGTACGATCTGGAGAATGGTTGTCACACATGGAACTCCCATGTGGACTTCTAGAGGATACTCCCTCTAGAAACACTAGGGTCAACTCCCCATAGTGTGTGACGTCAAGGTCAACTCCCTTGACATGTCTTCATGTGCTCTCCACATGGGATGTGTCCTCATGTGCTCTATGTTGTCGTCCTTATACACACTTGCAAACGTGAGCTAAGTCATGCTCACTTAGTGTGTCCTTGGAGGCACAATGCCTAGGTTCAAAGCCCACGCTGTCACTTTGACTTGAACCTCTTCCGTCTAGGCTTACTCCTAGGGAATCCAAAGGGGGTAGACCTTAGTTTCTAGATGAGATTAACGTTAAGTTATAGGAGTTGGTTTTAATTAGTTTAAAGGTTGGGGGAAAGTCTAGCCTATGATGCAAAGGCAACAATGCAATGTGCAACAATATAGGATGAGAAGAAAGACTTTTCCTAGGACAACTAAGACTAGTGCCTAAGATTGGGCAAGGGGTCAACTAAAGTTTGAGGGAGTTCGACTATAACCATTACACAATGTTACAAATAAATGAGCTACTTCACAAAAAGATTAGATACAAAGAGTTACAATTAGATACAAGATGAATGGATGATACAACTATAAGAAATATACAATGACTACAATAATGAATATTCTAAAAATACCACAAGATTATACCCAACAATAGATACAAAGAATACAAAGAGATTAACTAACCATATGCTTGCATGTGCAGGAAATAAAGAGATTCAAGATAAGATGACCATCAACACATCAAGTCAAACATGCTCACAATAGCACTTACTCTATTGGACTGCTTATCAATGGAAATAAAAACACATTTCACTCAAGACCCAGTCAAGAGAGTGCCTCCAAGTGGATGCGCAACTTCTTGAGGGATCATACCAAAGATAACTTATTGAAAAAGAAAATATTTAAAGGGAAAAAAGTCCACAAACACAAATTATGACTACTTAGTGATTAATCCACAACCATAAGATAATATTGCATGAAATGTAAATGTGAAATGAAGTGCTTGCAAGTGTAGATGTAGAACATAAAGATATAACAAATTGATGCCCAAAGTTGAATTGGATTAAGGATTTATTAATTTTTTTAGTGAAGAGTGAATCCTAGCTAAGTGTCAACCCAATACTCCCCCCGCTTGTACCAAGTAACTATTGGGTGCTCAAGAAGTATGGAAACAAGGCCTACCCTAGCTCCACAAGTCAGCCCAAGGGAAAATAGTACATCTCGGAAAGGACGTCGCGCGTCGTGAGACCGTCCCCGGCCTAGCACCTTCCGTTGCTTCCTCTAGCCCTCGTTTAAATGGTAGAAGTTGGGTCAGTAGTGGTGTCATATTAAGTCTAATTGATTATTATGCCTATGGACTAAGTGTTTTTAGGTGATTGGGTGTGTTTAGGTGAGTTTTACTTGTCCAAAAAGTGCCAAAAAGGGCCAAAACCGAAACTTAAAAGCAACAAGAAACGAAGTGTTTACACCATGAGATATTACTTGAAAAACATGTAAAGGAAACCCACAATAACTTGTAATGAAAAAAGATTTAGTTTCCTTAAACCATCACCATTTGCCCATGAACATTTGCAATAAGATAAATGCTTGGAAAGTAAAACTTGCAAATAAAAAAAAGGAAACCCACTATAGCTTGTAATGAAAAAAGATTTAGTTGCCTTAAACCATCACCATTTGCCCATGAACATTTGCAATAAGATAAATGCTTGGAAAGTAAAACTTGCAAATAAAAGAAACTTAAAGCATGAGATTGAATCTATGCCTCCATGGGCTTAAGCTAGTGTTTAATTGTGTGCGATCTACTTCTATATTATTTGAATCCATTAAGCACAACATAGAAAGTAAACAACTAAACTAGCCATACTATATTGGGGGTTGGCTTTGCCAATTTCTCATCCAAGGTGTAGGCAACAAGGCATGCAAAACTTGAAATGAAAAACAGAGATACAAACCACTCACAATGGCACAAAGTGGAGGCAAGCCTTCCTATTTTGTGCCAAAGGGGGTTGAAAATGAAATAGCTAGACTAAAACTAAAGCAATCCTAGCCACACAACCTTGCCCTAATGACAAGTGTGGCAAAAGAATGAAAAAAAATGCAGAAAATTAAATATACAACCTAGCCTTATGATTTTGAGGGGTGGCTTTGCCAAACTCTCACCCAATATGTAGGTACTAATAAGCTTTACAAGAACATAAAATTAAATACAAGAATGCAAGCCTCAAGGGACTCCCGAGGGCTTGCTACAATGCTAGAATGATAAGAGAGAGGTTGGGAAATGTTACCCAGCCAAGAGGAAGGTTCTTTGTGTGTTTTAGGGCTGAATTTTGGCAGCATAACCCCTTGACCTGGCGAGAACCTACAAAAACCAGCAAGCTATTGCTTTTTGGAAATGCTGCAAAACACACACAAAAAGTCAAGAAAATTCATGTTTTTCAACATAAATTTTCTACATATAAATTTCATAAAATAGTATTGATTTTTTGATCTATCTAAGAGTGTTAGAAAACCAAATCTAATATGAAATGAACAGAAAATAGATCTAAGAAAGAAGAAAGAGAGAAGTTTGAGTTAGGTTATGAAGGAGAGCTTCCAACTTGGAGCCAACCTTACAAACCAATGAAGTAACCTGCAACTTGTGAGACCAAAGTGTGATGAGAGCAATAGTTGATAAGACAAACAAGTAATACAAACTAATTTGCACAACCTCTTACCCTATACACATATCTACAACTACACTATTGCATGATCTATCCAAACAAATTAATTTGCTTTAGATATTAACTCTAGATCTCAAATATGAAAAGTACAAGGAACAAGATCACCTCCAACGCATGTGTACCAAGAAAAAATCTCAAGAACACCAAGATCCTCCAAAACTCTTTCTCATTAACCAAATGAGGAGGTTGTAGCACCTAATTGCTCCAAGCTCCTCTCCAAAATAGAGCACGATGGAATGAAAGCAAGATGAGAGATGAGAGAGGGGCAGAAAATGGGTAGCATAAAAATAGCTCAAGAGAAGGTCTAGAAATTAGTGAGGGAGAACTCTATTTATACTTGGGAAGGAAAAGCTACCCCTCTTGGATGGGTTACAAGTGTCACACGTCAAGGAAAAGTCACTTTTAGGGTTTTGGAAAGTTAGGGTTTTGGCATGGATGGATGAAGTGGCAATGAGTTGGAGTGAGTTGGCAAGGCTTTGACAAGTCAAATGATGAGTTGTAGGGTCTAGGGAGTCACACCAAGGGATAGAATAAATCTCCCATTAATTAATTAATTAATTTTTTACTTTTTGGAGACTTTCTAGAAGGGGGGCACACCTCTCTAGGGAAAGTGATGTTTTTGCTTAATGGCTAGGTGAGGGTGTGATGTGAGAATTGGAAAAGGTTAGGAATAGTCTTTCTCATCATTTTCCATATTTGTTTTACTCCATTTGCTCAAAAATTACAAAAATGGCATTTTTCATATGTCATGACTAGCAATTAAAATTGTTATTTTGACTAACTAAGACTCCCTATGGACAAACACCTAGAAAAAGTTGTCTGACTGAGCTGAAACTTGGTCCAAGGGTGTAGGGGGTCTCATTCCATTTCTTTTGAGCACAAATACCCCTAGAAAAATCCCAAGGACCTAGTTTTTACAATATTTATCAAAAATTAATTAATTAAATTACCCAACCTTAGGCAATTTTAATTAATAAAAAAAAACCTATCTAGACTTGATGGAATTCCGCAATTTTTTTTGAGATGTCTTACATGGTCATTTACATCATTCCTAAACACTAGCTACCAGAGGATGAATCCATTAGAATGTCTTTCACCACTTTGGAGGAATTATTAATGGTGGGGAGTGAAAAACTCAAGGGAAATTAATAAGGATAAAAAGCCAAATTAATAACCCGAGGATAAAAAAACACTCAGTGAAAGGAACTCTCCCAATGGATAAATCCTAAGGTAACTGACATAACTATGATCCATGTAGACCTATTACATTATTATCCCACGCAGGGGAGTGGAAATTCCAATTACAAAAATATGTGTTGGAGGCAAAATTTGCCCCTGTAGAATCAAATAGTCTCTGACTTAGTAGCATCTCTTCATGGTACATGGAGTTGACCCCCTAGTTGAATAGGTGGTCAACACTCTCCACAAGGGATGTTGGGCTATAAGCCCAAACACACTTATCCCTTCTTGGATAAGTGTCCCACTTATCAACTCAACTCAGTCACAAAGGAGTACAATTTGGAGAATGCATTAGGATGCTACAAACATCAACACTCCCTCTCAGTGAGGGAGGAATTCTCTGTCATGCCAAGTCTGTCACAGAAGTACTTGAACTTCGTCCTGGTTTGGTAAGAACATCAACAACCTGCTCATTTGTAAGAAGGTATTGCACCAATAATTCCTTCCTCTGTACCATGTCTCGGATGTAATGGTACTTGATCTCAATGTGGTTCGATTTGTCATGAAACACTAGATTCTTTGAAATATTCACACAACTTTGGTTACCATAATGAAAAATGGTGGAATTCAGCACATATTCGGATAAATCTGCAAGGATCTTGCGGAGCCACACTGCTTCACGGACTGACATACTTAATGAAATGTACTTTTCTTTTGATGTGCTCAAAGACATATAAGTTTGTTTCCTACTATACTAGGAAACCATGGAAGATCCCAAAGTGAAGCAACACCCAAAGGTGCTATTTTTTTCCATTGCTCTCCCTACCCAATCAGAGTCAATATATTCCTACCATATCATATCATTACTGGAAGTATATCTCAAACCATGTCCAATTGTGCCTCACGGGTATCTCAACACATGCTTTGCAACAATCCAATGTGTCTATCTCCGCTAAGTCATAAACTGGCTAAGTGCACTCACTACATAGAAAATATTTGGTTTGTTGTTAACCAGATACATCAATGATCCAATCAGTTGTCTGTACAAAGTCTGATCAATTTCGTCAAAATCGGAAGAAGACACACTTAGTTTCTTCAGATTCGTCTCCATTGGTGTAGCCACGAGCTTCATGTTCAACATCCCAAACTTCTTAAATATATCAACTATATACTTTCTCTGACTTGGGAAGATCTCATCAGTTCTCTGCCACACCTCTAGTCCCAAGAAGTAGTGCATCATACCAAGGTTCTTCATCTCAAACTTAGAGGCCAACACATACTTGAATTCAGCAATACGACTCTCTGTACTAATGAGGAATAAGTCATCAACATAGAGGACCAAAGTCAGGGACTCACCAAAAAATCTTGTAGTATAGGTTGGGATCGACAACACTTTTGTTGAAGCCCAAAAATCATCAGGTGTCCATCAATCCTTGCATACCAAGCTCGAGGTGGTTGCTTGAGTCCATACAAAGCCTTCTTCAACCTGCACACATGAGACTCCTTCCCATGTATCACGAAACCATTTGGTTGCTCGATGTATACTTCTTCATCAATCTCTCCATTGAGAAAGGTTGTCTTTACATCCATCTGATGTACTCTCCATTTTAATGTTTAAGCTATTATTAGAGTTCTTTTCATTTCAATAGATAACAATAGCATAAGATAGGATCACTGAGAAATACACAATCACAAGAGACACATCATTTATCCTAGGAAACCCTCATGGGGCAGAAAACCCATCA
>JASDQU010712288.1:47514-59898 GCA_032191745.1 Picea mariana | reverse complement strand
GCCTCCTTATTTATACAAGTCTTTCACGTGTGGAAGTGTCTCTTCACTGGTAGGGTTGACTTCTCAATCTGGGTGGTTATAACCACCTTTAATATATTCTGGGGCCGACTTCTTATTCTGCCTATTACAATTACATTTTGACCAATTCGCAAAAGGGGATTTTGTCCTTTACAATATCCAACATGATCAATACGCAATGGGGATTGATCCAATGAATAATATATCAAATAATAATCATAATACACTTTGTAGTTACATTATTTCAACACTCCCCCTTAACGAGAAGGGTATTCTTCAACAACATCAAGCATGAGAGAGGATTGCATCATCAACAACATCAGGAGGACATCATCATCAATATCGTCTTGGAACATTGACTGGCATATCTATAACTCATCAGAAGTTTTCTTCATCGGCAGCATCGTCATTCTCAAAGGAATGCAATCATCATCTGCATCAATATGAATTAGTATAAAACTAATACAACATCATCACAGCATGAGGCTAGCTCATCATCATAATACTGGGTTGGCTTTATGTCATAGTTGTCAAGATGGAAGCACAATACTCGTCTTGCTTTACGTCACGGAAATCAAGCTGGAAGTAAGATACTTGTCTTGCTTTATGTCACAACAATCAAGCTGGAAGCAAGATACTAGAATGGATTTACATCACAGCTATCAAGATGGAATCACAATGCTAGTTTCATCTCATCACCTTGCATTACATCACAACAATCAAGCTGAAAGCAAGATACTAGACTGGCTTTACGTCACAACTCTCAAGATGGAAGCACAGTACTAGTCTCATCTCAATGTCTTGCTTTACGTCACAGCACTCAAGATGGAAGCAAGATACTAGATTGGCTTTACGTCACAGCTCTCAAGCTAGAAGCACAGTACTAGTCTCATCTCAACGTCTTTCTTTACGTCACAACACTCAAGATAGAAGCAAGATACTAGACTGCCTTTACGTCACAGCTTTCAAGATGGAAGCACAGTACTAGTCTCATCTCAACGTCTTGCTTTATGTCATAGTACTCAAGCTGGAAGCAAGATACTAGACTAGCTTTACGTCACAACTCTCAAGATGGAAGCACAGTACTATTCACATCACAACATCTTTCTTTACATCACAACACTCAAGCTGGAAGCAAGATACTAGACTGTCTTTATGTCACAACTCTCAAGATGGAAGCACAGTACTAGTCACATCACAACAACTACTCCCCCTTTCGAGGAAGTTCCTTTCGGACTATACCAAGATTATCTCGAAAGTGCTCAAACTTTACATGAGATAGAGGCTTGGTCAACATAGTAGCAACCTGTTCATCCATGCTAACGTACTGGAGCTTTATGGCTCCCCTCTGCCTCATGTCACGGGTGTAATGATATAGAATCTCTATGTGCTTTGACCTGTCATGGAATACAGGATTCTCTGTCATCTTTATGAAACTTTGGTTGTCACATAGGATCATGGTTTCTTCCATCTCTAGGTCAAATAGGTCGGTCAACAACTTACGAAGCCATATATCTTTGCAGCTAGCAAAACATGCAACAATGTATTATACTTCCGCTGTGCTGAGAGCAATGTTGGATTGCTTCCTACTCTGCCATGAGATCATGGCTAATCCCAAACTAAAACAACATCCTGAAGTGATCTTCCTATCAGAAACACTTCCAGCCCAATCTGAATCAGTGTACCCACTCAATGTGAAATCGTGATCTCCATCATGACTGAGACCACAATATAATGTACCCTTAAGGTAACTCATCACATGTTTTGCAGCCACAAGGTGAACATGTCTGGGTTCTACCAGAAACTGACTCAAGGTGTTCACGGCAAAACAAATATCTAGTCTGGTGTTCGTCAGGTACATCAACAATCCAATAATATGTCTATACAGTGTGGCATCAATCAATTCTGAGGAAGTATCGACCAACAGCTTCAGCTTCGTTTGCGTGGGTGTATTCATGGACTTGCACTCTAACATGTCGAATCTCTTCAGGATTTCGACTGTATACTTCCCTTGGTTAAGGAAGACCCTCTCTGGACTCTGTCATACCTCAAGACCTAAGAAATAATGCATTAGGCCAAGGTATTTCATCTCAAATTTTGAAGTAAGCCTCTTCTTACGTTCGGTGATGAGATTTTATTCTCCAGTTAAGAATAAGTCATCCACATATAGCAATAATATCACTGGCTCATCGTTCATGACCTTGAAGTAGAGGTTAGAATATGCTTTACTCTTGGTAAAGCCCAAACTCGTCAGGAAACTATCTATCCAGCCATACCAAGCTCTATGAGCTTGCTTCAATCCGTATAGAGCCTTCTTCAACTTGCAGACATGAGACTTATTGTCTTCAACTTCAAATCCTTGAGGTTGCTCTATATACACTTAACCTTTGATGACACCATTTAGAAAAGTTGTCTTTATGTCCATCTGGTGTAACTTCCACTTCATCTTAGTTGCAAGGGCTATGATGGTTATGATCGAAGTGTATTTGACTATAGGAGAGGATGTCTCTTCATAGTCAATGCCTTCTTTTTTAGAAAATACATGAGCTACAAATCTTGCTTTATACTTCTCAATACTTCCATCAACAACATGTTTTATTTTGAAGAGCCATTGGGATGATACAACATCCTTGATATTCGGTCTGGGAACGATTTCCCATACATTGTTCTTTATTATGGATTGGTATTCTTTTGTCATGGCATCTGCCCATTCTTTCTTCTGAATGACTTCTTCAAAGCAGGTACGCTCCTTCTCTAGGATATCACTCATCAAAGCCATATAACTGGAGAATGGCTTAGGTCTCTTCACATGTCTCGTGGTTCCCTCAAGAACACCATATTTCTCTCCATCTTGAATAAGCTTTCTAGCCCAAGATGGATTTCTCTTATGGGAGATCATCATCTGAGGAGGTTCTTGAAACTCTACTACGTCATGATCTTCTAGAATTTCCTCATTGGGAGAAGTTATGACTTCCCTCACTGGTTCAACAACTATGGGAACCTCCCTCACTAAATCTACAATTATGGGGATTATGGGTTCCTCTTCATATACTTCTTCAAGCTGGCATCTTCTTGATTTCTTGAGCATTTCATCTTCATCAAAGGTCACATCCCTGTTGATATCAATGTGACGGTGATCTCGTATATAGATCTTGAAGGCCTTGGAGACCTCATAGTAACCCACAAATATTCCCCTCTTTCCTGAGGGTTCCAGCTTGTTTCTCTTCTCTTTTGGTATATGTATAAATACTGGGCAGCCAAATATTTTGAGATGGCTTTCCTCTGGCTTCTTTCCGGTGAACATCTCTTCCAGGGTATTGAACCCAAGTGCACTATGGGACAATCAGTTTTGCACATATACGTTTGTCATTGTTTCTTCTGCCCATAAGCACATAGGAAGATCTTGATCGTGGATCATGGTCTTCACGGCTTCCATTATCGTTCTGTTCTTCCTTCCAGCTACACCGTTTTTTTGAGGATTATAGGGAGTAGTGATTTCCCTCTTGATCCCAACATCTTTTCAAAAGTTCACAAACTCTTTTGAGGTGTATTCTCCTCCATTATCTGACCTGAGTATCTTGATCTTTCTTTCAGAAAGATTCTCTATCAAGGCTTGGAATTCCTTGAATTTGTTGAACACTTCATCTTTAGATTTCAAGAAATACAACTAGGTCTTACGAGAATAATCATCAATAAATGATACATAGTATACATACTGACTAATGGAGGACGATGGCATTGGGCCACACACATCTGAATGAATGAGTTCTAGGACTCCTTCTGCTTTGTTGTCTCTCTTCAGAGAAGGGTTCTTTATGTTCTTCCCTTGTGCACATCCATTGCACACGCCTTCATGGTCAACCTTGAGTTATGGTAGACATGTGACAGCTTTGCATATGTATGGTAGCGCCTTGTAGTTGATGTGAGCTAATCTTCTATGCCAAAGTTCACATGGATTCTCAATGGTGTGGGTCATGGCAGCTTCTGAGTGACCCTTTAGCTTATACAAGCCACCTTCTTCTTTTCCAATGATGATTGTTTCTTTCATGGTTTCTCCTTTATCCCACATAAGAACTTCTCCATCTATAAAGGAAAATCTGAAGCCTTTCTTTTCTAAAGATAAAATGGAGAGTAGGTTCTTTGTCAAACCTGGTACGTAGAGTACATTCTTCATCTTCATTGAATTCCCTGAATTAAGTTTGTAGTTTGATTCTCCCACTTCCTTGATGGGATATTGGTAATCATCTTCAAGTGTCACTTTCTGAGAAAACTTCTTTTCTGAAATGTAAGAGAGAATATCTCTTTGTCCTGTCATATGCTTGGAGGCACCATTATCAATCAGCCAAGTGTCCTCTCCAGGTGTTACCAATCCTAAGAGGGATAAGATTAAGACATGGTCTTTAATTTGTTCTCTTAACATCTTTGTGGGTGGCTCTTCATCTTCAACTGCATGGGCATGGTGCCTCTTTTGTTTCCTCTTGTATTCTTCTCGTCTAGTTGGACAAAATTTCGCAATGTGTCCCATCTTGTCACAATGGTAGCATTGTACATATGAGTAATCTCTTTCCTTACGTTGTCCTTTCTTCTGGAATCTCCTTGGATGAGATTCTTTATGACTGAATTTGTTTGGGAGTTGAGACTCTTTATAAGTCTCTTTCTGGAAGTAAGACTTCTTCCTTCCTCCTTTGGTGTGAGTAGCTAGGGCTTGATCATCATCTCTTGCTAGTAACACTTCTCGATTAGCTACTCTTATTTCTTCTTGGATGCATTCTTCCCATAGACCGTCAAACTTTAGTTTCTCCATTCTGGCACAAATCGTTTGGATCAATGCATCCCAAGGTCTTGTGAGACCATTTAGGGTCGTCATTATAAGTTTTTCTTCGTCTATAGTATCTCCAATTGCTTCTAGTTGTTCTTTGAATTGGGATATTTTGGAGGAGTATTCTTGGATTGATTCTCCTTTCTGCATTCTTGTATTCTTGAGTTGAGTTCTAAGATTCATATTCCGGTTTATGTTATTTCCTTCATATAGTTTGTTTAGGGCATCAAACATTTCTTTCGGAGTCTTATTTGATGACACATAAGGAATCATGTGATCTTTTATTGAATCTGCAATGATTCTTTTGGCCCTGATTGTGTCCTTTTGGTGCTTTTCTTTCCCTGCAACGTCATCGGGCTTCGTCACTTCTTCTTTGACGAATATTGCTAGGTCATTCTCTTCAAGAATGAGACCAATCCTATACTTCTAGGCACGAAACTTTTCCACACCTTCTAGTTTGTCAACAAGCTTAACGTTTGCAGACATCTTCTACCTGAAGCTGGGAAAATGTCCAAAAAATGAAAGTGTTCAAAATCAAATTCCTAACTTACCAGGAGGTGTGCTTGGCTGAGGTGAGTAGCATGGTGTGCTTGGATCTGAGAAAATCCAACTTTTACCCCTCCAAACTTGATCTGCGGATTTCTAGACTGGTGCTTCTGGTTTTCTGGTACCTCTAGTACTCTGGTACTTCTAGTACTTTTGGTTCTCTGGTTTTCTGGTACTTCTGGTACTTTGTGAAACTAAGGTTTTACTTTCCGAGAGATCTAGCCACTGAAAAGGTGCGCTGAAGGTGCCAAAATGATCCTTGGGGGAGGGTGCACTTTTCTATATGGTTTTAGGGATGAAATACGTCACCAACAAAAGCCTTAATTTGCATGTGCGACAACAGTGATGTTTTTCACTTTCTCTTGTGAAAGATGCTCTCTTCAACTTAGCTCTGATACCATGTTAATGTTTAAGATATTATTAGAGTTCTTTGCATTTCAATAGATAACAATAGAATATGATAGGATCACTGAGAAATACACAATCACAAGAGACACATCATGTATCCTAGGAAACCCTCATGGGGCATAAAACCCAAAAAAACTTCCTTATTAGATATAGCCAATACAATGACAAGAGATAACTCAAACAAGTACAAAAAGTCCTCTCCCAAAGATGTGCCTCTCTCTCTCTCTCTTCTCCAACTGCAGCTCTGAAACTTGTCTATCAAATGAACAAGTGAGTGTGTGTCTAAGTGAGGCGCTAGCCTCCTTATTTATTCTGGCACGTGTGGAAGTGTCTCTTCACTGGCAGGGTCGACTTCTCAATTTGGGTGGTTATAACCACATTTAATATATTCTGGGGCCTCTTTAATATATTCTGGGGCCGACTTCTTATTCTGCCTATTACAATTACATTTTGACCAATCCGCAAAAGGGGATTTGGTCCTTTACAATAAACGACATGATCAATCCACAATGGGGATTGATCCAATGAATAATATATCAAATAATAATCAGAATACACTTTGCAGTTACATTATTTCAACACTCCAACCCATGGATGTTGCAGAGGAAACAATCATCTAGATAGAAGTGTATCGAGCAACAGGATCAAATGTCTCCTCATGATCTATTCCCTCCACCTGAGAGAATCCTCTAGCAACAAATCTCATTTTGTGCCTCTCGATGCTCCTGTCAACTGTCTGTTTGATCTTGTGGATCCATTTGGAAGTCACTGTAGACTTCCCCTCATGTCTCGGAACAATATTCCACACATCATTCTTCATGATGGATTGATACTCCTCCATCATGACATCTCAACATATTGAATGACTAGTTGCCTCCTCATAACATGAATTCTCAAAATTAATGATGTGGCTCATAGTTGCAGCATAGAATGAATATCTCTTAGGTCTCTTTCTCACTCGGGAGGTACCACGAGGAGCTGCATATCCTTCTGCCTCCTGCAGAGTCTGACGAGCCCATGTAAGTCTCTTCTGACCTACTGCAATATCTCTGGGAACATCAACTAGAGCTATAGGATCAACATGATCAATTTGATCAATTTGATCAATCTCCATGTGAGATCCACTAGATCTCTTAAAGGATACCTCATCCTCAAAGGTAACATCTCTGCTCACCTCAATTTGTCTCTGACCATGGATGTAGATCCGATATACCTTTGAAGACTCCTTATACCCCACAAAGGTACCCTTTATTCCTAAAGGGTCTAGCTTGATCATTTCCTCCTTGGGTACATGAATGTATATTGGACACCCAAATATCCTACAGTGTTCAACCTCATGCTTCATTTTGGTGAAGGCCTCCTCGGGTGTCATGTTCCTCAAAGTCTTATGAGGACTTCTGCTCTGAACATACACTGTCGTCATGGATGCCTTTGTGCATGGAAACATATGTAAATGTTGATCATGCTAAGTCATCTTGGACCATACTCGATATATCGAGGTTCCCTCATGAAACCACTGTCTTAAGAACCTGAAAAACATCAACACTCCCTCTGGAGATGGAGGTGACTCCTCCTCAGTCTCTTCTCCCTCTAACACTGAAGGTAGCTCTTCCTCCTTCTCTAAAGGTAACTCAATCTTTGCTCCCTCTGGATGTAGTATCACCTCCCTCTCTAGGAGTGCCTCTACATACATTGGAATTGTTTCCATGCCTGCTTCCTCGACATCTCATGGCTCAACTCATGTACTAGGACTACTACACCTACTCCCTTCGAGTCTCATAATGTGTTTTCCTCCTCTACTGGATCTACCATAGTTGCTCTATAGTCGGTCTTGACTCATTGTACCCATGATCATTGGAACTGTCTCTACTATCTGGCATGGTCCTGTCCTGGAAGGTACATTGCTCCTAGAGACTTCCTGTCTCTGAACATCATGTCTGGAAATGTCTCTCCTTGATATCATGTTGGAAGGCCTTTCCCTCCATTTCTGCTTCCCGTGACCATCATTATGGCTCCTTCTCAGAGTTATTACCTGTGACCTTCCTGGCACAAGAAACAAGAACAAAAAACATCTCCTAGAGGAGATCAATTTATCTTGTGCACAACTATATACAATGACCCTCCAAATAATATGCCTTTTACAATGTCCAACACACATCCATTATATACTCGATGTCATACGGATACCAACACACATCCAACATATACTCGATGTCATACGACTAACCATGTTGATTTTCTAGTGTTAAATTAAACAAGCACAATTTTCCGAAAGTGGTAATTACTTCCAATTATATACGATATTACTTTAATAAGCACTAGAACATCACTAAGTAACTTGGAAAATTTCAACTTCTTAGTTTCTTCCTTAGATCACTTATCCCACGTGTGAGAGAGAAAAAATATGTGTATCTATTGTTGTGTCTTTTTATAGTAAAATTAGATTGATCCAAAAAAAACATGTCTCTTTGAAAAATTAAATTTACAATTAAATTAATTTTTTTTCTTATAAATAGTTAGAGAATACCTTCATAACTACCCAAAGATTAATTTGTTTATAATCCATCCACATAGTATTTGACTATGTTAAATTGTTCCTCCATAATTCATGCCATTCATTGCATAAATATAGGTAGAAGTAAATATGCAGTACATTCCTCATATAGGTAATTAGACATTTTTACTAGAAATCACTGCCCACCATAATTTATGGAATTCTTTCTATAATTTAGGTAGAAGTAAAAAGTAAATATGTTGTACATAGAGATTGTAACAACCCCATAAATTTAACACTCCCAACACTTTACTCTACTCTCATTTTCCTAGGCCCACATGTGAAGTAGTCAAGCTCAGTCTCACTCTGATACCATGTTGTTTTTCTTCATATGAGATATGATCGATATATTATTACAATGACGAGTGTTCCATATATAGGGAACATATGGTGACCATCCATGAAATGATGCATCCCTTCAATAATCAATAACTATTTATTATTACCATTTACTTATTATATATGATATTTAATAATCAATAATTATATTATCAATTATTATTCTAAGAGAATGTTTTCCCGATGTTGTCCAAACATCAACAGGATTTTCCCACATTGGGATTTTCCCTGGCTGGTTGCCTAAATTTCTGAGTACTACATGGATGTGTAATTGTTGTTCATTGTGTTTATTCCACTGCAAAAGTGATTAGCAATGTGTATTTATGCCTATGACATTTTTGGAATGTGGGTTTAATGCATCTTAAAGTTCATAGATGACAATAATCTCTAGGTTGTTAAGTGTATGACATAATTTGTGCATGTTGATTTTGTCATTAAATTTCTACATGGTATCGGAGGTACAGTGAGCAGTGTTATTTTTGGGCAAGATTTGAAGGGGGGAAATTTTTGTTTGTCTTCCATTGAATAATTGACAGGTAGATGGTTGTTTGCATCAGGTACAAGGACCAGTTGGATGGGATTTTAAACTATTTGCAATAGAAAGTCAGGATGTCAATTATTCTCATGGAGAACAAAATTTGGAGCTTTGTCAACACCATAGTTGTTATTCCCAAAACAGACCCTATAACATTGGATTTACATGAGGTAAAGGAGTCCAAAGCCTAGAGGCTTATTCTGGATGGACTGAAGGACCACCTTATCCCACACTTGGCTGAGAAGAAGACAACCAAAGAGATGTGGGATGCACTGAAAAACTTGTATGAGGTGAAGAATGAAAATTGGAAGATGGCCTTAAAATATAAATTGCATGAAACGAAGATGGGTAAGGGTGAGAGTATGGATTCTTATCTTACCTGGGTAGCTCAAGTGAAATATGAGTTGGCTACAGTTGGGGAGGTCATTTCAAATTCAGAGTTGGTGGGGATAGCCTTGAAAGGCTTCACCAAGGAATTGGAAGTCTTCGTGAAGTGTGTGGTGGGTCATGAGAATCTTCCAGATTGGAGGATACTATGAGACGATTTCAGTCAGGGGGAGATCTTTGAAGGATCTAAGAGTAGTGGACAGAAGGGATATGGAGTTGATGAAGACAATGTTTCTCTTGCTACAAAGGGAAAGGGGATGAATAAAGGAAATTCTAGGAGGGACTTGAGTAAAGTTAGATGTTACTATTGTAACTAGTTGAGGCACCTTGTTTCTCAGTGTCTTGAGAAGAAGAAGAAGAAGAAAGAAAAAGAGGGGCCTGATACAACAGTTATGAAGGACTTTTCATCCAAGTTTGATATGGATTTTTATTTGGTCACTCTAGTATCCAGTGTCGTTAATGGTAGATTTGGGGGTGATAACAGGTGGATTGTTGACAATGGAGCCTCTTGTCACATGATAGGAATATGGTGTGTATTCTTTATTATCACAAAGATAGATCCTAATCGACTTGTGGAGAGTGAAGGAGGTATGGCACAAGATGTAAGTGCAGTTGGAAGGGTTAGATTCTGACTCGAGTATGGAGGAATCCTATAGGTTGATGGATTTCTATTTGTTCTAGGGTTGAGGGTTAACTTTCCCTCGGTCTCAACCTTGGAAGATGTTGGATATTGTACATTGTTCAAGAGGGGACATGTATTTATCTATAGGGAGGGAGTGGATCTGGTTGAACCACAACTGATTGGTGATCGGATGGATAGGTTGTACATGTTGCGAGGAAAACCTTTAGGTTATGATTCAACGTTGGATGAGTAGGAGGCTCCTGAGACTATGGTGATCCCAAGGATTTAGTCTTGCATTCTGAGGGAAGAGAGGGAGTCTCTTTAGGGCACTGGCAGGAGGCTCAGCGAGTGTGATCGAACAAAAGCTCAGGGTGGAATGGATTTTCCAAGGAGCTCAGGGTTCAGGGTAGCTGTCAGGAGGATGTCTTCTGGTTCAATTTATGTGCAGGTGTTAGGGTTGGCTCCAGGTTCAGAGGGAGATCCTACTGCAAACAATGTGATGAGACCAGATGATGGTGATGGCAGCGAGTACATCCCTTGCTAAGAGGGAGTGTTTTCTTTTATAGCTCGGGAGGTACTTTGCATGTTTTGTCTTGTATGCGGAAGTGACCTTRTACTTACACTACTAGGCACTTGACTTTGTAATGGAATTTTATAAAGTTGTAATAAAGTGGTTATTTTATTAAAGTGACTTTTTATTAAGTGTACATTCTAATATTAAAGTGACTTTATTTCATAAAGTGCACTTTTGATATAAAGTAAATTTGTACTTTAATATTTTAAGCGGTTTATTTTGGAGGGAATGAATCATGTCCCTTGATCATGTAAAGGAAATATTAGATATTGGACTTTGGATTTAAGGATGGGTAAAGTGAAAAGACACTTGGAAGGTGAAAGGTCACTTTCAAAATATAAGAGAATGCATTGGGTAGTGTGCAAAACAAGAGAAGAAGAGATTGAGAGATTGAGAGAGAGATTTGAGGAGAGGAAAGGGCAACAAGTTGAGCGTATTTCCCAAGGAATATTGGGCACATTTCCCAAGGCATATTTTTGTGCAAGACTTGTTGAAATTTATTGTTGTGTTGGAGGTTGTACTATACAGATCCGTACAGTGTGTACAACGAGGAGGACATGATTTTCAAGGCATTTTGTTGGCACAAAAATCGACATTGTTTGAGCATTCCTTGATGCAGAAGGGATTTTTGACCACCTATTCAACTAGGGGGTCAACTCCATGTACCATGAAGATATGTATCATCATATGCTACCAAGTCAGAGACTATTTGGTTCTACAAGGCATTTTTGGCCTCCAGCACATATTTTTGTAATTGGAATTTCCACTTCTCTGCGTGGGATGATAATGTAATAGGTCTACATGGATCATAGTTAGGTCATTTACTTTAGGATTTCTTCATTAGGAGATTTCCTTTCACCGAGTGTTTTTTTTTCCTCGGGTTATTAATTTGGCCCAACCGACCTTATTAATTTCCCTTGAGTTTTTCACTCCCACAAATAATTCCTCCAAAGTGGTGAAAGGCATTCTAGTGGTGTCATCCTTTGGTAGCTAGTGTTTAGGAATGATGTAAATGACCATGTAAGATATCTCTAGAAGTTTTGCAGAATTCCGACGAGTCTAGATCAGTTTTTTTTAGTTAATTAGAATTGCCTAAGGTTGGGTAATTTAATTAATTATTTTTTGATAAAAATTGTAAAAGCTAGGTCCTTGGGATTTTGCTAGGGGTATTTGTGCTCAAAAGAAATGGAATGAGACCCCCTATACACTTGGACCAAGTTTCATCTCAGTTGGACAATTTTTTCTAGGTGTTTGTCCATAGGGAGTCCAAGTCAGTCAAAACAACAATTTTAATTGCTAAGCTTGACATGGTAGAAATGTCAATTTTTGTAATCTTGAGAAAATTGAGTAAAGTAAAGGTGGAAGATGATGAGAAAATGTTTTCCTAACTTTTTCCAACCCTCACATAACCCCCTCACCTAGCCATTAAGCAAAAACGTCACTTTCCCTAGAGAGGTTTGCCCCTCTTCTAGAAAGTCTCCAAAAAGTAAAAAATAATAATAATAATTAATGGGAGACTTATTCTATCCCTTGGTGCACCTCCCTAGACCCTACAACTCATCATTTGACTTGTCAAAACCTT
>JASDQU010712288.1:35090-47414 GCA_032191745.1 Picea mariana | reverse complement strand
CTTGGGAATAAGATTCATTTCTATCTCCTTGATGTCCAAGTGATCCATGAATATGTGGAACTTGTTCAAATAGTTATCAATAGACTATTCACAATGTTGTTACAGTTGTTGTCACTTCATGCACTAATCTTCTTTGTACTTCAATTGATAGAACTTGTCATGCATCACTTGCACAAAGCTACACAAACAATAATACACTCACCATGGTTTGCACTATTGATTGTTCACTTCCAACCAAGCCTTGATGGTCAACAACTTCATAGTCACAAGTTTCATCTTTTCTACATCATTGAAATTTTTGGCATCAAAGTATGTTTGGAGTGCAATAAACAAGTCATCGAGTGCCTCATCATTAATCTTTCCTTTGAACAAAGAGAGGTTATAATCAATATTCTCCTTGAAGGTATTCCTACCACAAAATGATGTTGATCTAGGCTACACATATGTGGTTGATTTTATTTGGGACAATACTTTGGAACAATTATACAATATGGTTTAACATTTTCTCACATTACCCCTAGAGTGCTTCATCCATGAACCACAAAATACTTGTATCTTTGGGTTTTAAGCCCCTAACCATAACCCTCATTCATTATCATTGCATTAATTATAGTTATGTTAGTTTATTATTTCTTTTTAGCCCTTTGTATCATATATATACATCAAATTGATACATTTTAGTTAACATCTTATATTGTGCATTTGATATCTTGTAATAGAAGATTGCCCCCTCGAAAAGGCTTCTTATTCATTCACTTTTTCACTTAATTTAGGTGTGGTCATTGAGTTGGGTCTTTTTAAAATTATTTGTCTATTTGGTCCATATCATTTAGTATCAACACAAACAATCCTTGGTTTGTCTCCTTCAAACGAGCCATCCTACCATTTTCGCTCATCTTTTTTTGGGTCGATGGAATCGCATGGAAATTTAGGGTTGACAAAGAAAAGAGAAAAGTGCATTATGTAAAAAAATTCAAAATCCAATTTACCATATTTTTTAGTTACAAGCTATACAAGTTAAATTTTTTAGTCTAGTCCTCAAACTAGGCTACACAGGGGGTTGTTTCAGTTAAATAGTGGCATCTTAAGATTGTGAGATCCAAATTGAGTGCCACTTGTGGGATTAGACAAAAGATGGACTATAATGATTTCAAGCCAAATTCAAACTTATACATGAAATATTGGTGAAGTGGAAGTGCGTACAACATATCTCACCTTAAAGACACCAAAAAACAATAGGTTTTGGTAGCTTGAACCTAACTTCCTCTCAAATGCTTGAAATTGAATGGGACTTGTGGGACTATAAAGCATACATATTAGGTTATTGCAATATGAAATTTTAGACTCAAAGGTGTCATGAAATCGTATTTACATCAAGTGCAAGGCCGATTAGCAAAGCAAACACCAAATCAAGAACTTACAAGGGTTATGAGAGACCCCAATTTTATAATTTTTTCTCTATTTTGCAGCGAGTAGATTTTTTAGGCTAGATATGTGTACCAACATCTATAAACACACATATCTATCATTCAACAAATAACATTGAAGTTGGGAAACATACACATAGAGCATAGTGACGAGGTCATCATAAGACACCCTCATACACCTTTATTGCTACCCAATGAATAGTTCCATAGTAGACATAATACATTTACAACTATGATCTTTCATGTACCCTAGGGTATATCAAAAATCCCATAGGCATACTTGAGACCATACTTAGATTAAATTTCCATTGTTTGTCTCTATACTATACATCAAGAATAACACTTAGGGAGATCACTCTATCGTACCTAGGAATCAAGTAGAACGACGAAGGGTATGGCCCATCATCCTTAGTCAATGCCATGAAACATTGTGAAAGTACCATTGTTGGAAACCCACCAATGCATCAAAGAACTATAAATCCTAACATCCGCTTGCCCATTAGACCCTACAAAAACTTAGCTCATCATGTCTAGACATAGTAATCTAAAGGAGACTTCTGCAAAGCTTTATGAAGGCTCATCTATGACACAAGAAGAGAACGATGAAGTGGAATTTTGCATGTTCAAGTTGGAAAGGGAATGGAGAGCATGGATATTAAAATGGTAAAGAATATAATTCCAAACTTTTATAGATACTAACCAATGGAATCTTGATGAACTTAAGAAAATTTTTAATGATCTCAAAACAAGATGGCAACTAAAAAGGATCTCAAAGATATGTTATGCAAGGAGGACACCAAATACATGAAGGATTTCCTTGTGAAGGGATATCAAACCTCCTTATCCTAAATTATCTTCCTCAAGAAGAGGATAACAAGACCAAGAGAATTGAGTTCTAGTCATATATGGAAAACACACTAACAACTCTAGAGAACAAGATGATTTGAGCCCCAAACCCCTCATCATTCATCACACCAAGATCCAAGAAATCATGGTTTCAACTTATGAACAAGGAACTACTTCATTCCCAACATCTATATGACAAAGTTTGATGGTAATGATCCCAATGACATGAATACACTGGATGAAGTAAATCTTTGATTTCCACTAAGTGCCAACTCTACAAAAGGTAACTATTGCATCTTTGTATTTAGAACATGATCAATTTGCACGATATTGATGCCTTTGTAAATGCAAAATAGACTTTATTGTCTATTGGTCTACTTTTTGGAAGAATCAATAACACATTATGTAGACAATATGAGCAACACATTCTTTATACAATTGACAAATCTCAAGAAAATATTTCTAATTATAAAGCTCATTCAACAGTTTCAAAAGTTGGGTCCTAGAGTGAGGGACCTTCTAAAGGATAAATTGTTGGATCTTGTCATGTCCCCATAGTGTGCCTAGCCAATCTTGTGATTGTGCACCTCTTGAGGGCATGCAACACCGCGACGTTTCTCACTTGGCTGCTTGGAAACACCAAGGATACTTCACCCGGACTGTGCTTCTTCACCTAGAGCATACCCATACTCCATTCTAGGCTATGGATGAGTCACTCTAATACTCTAGTGCAACAATAGAACAAACAAAAGACATACACAAAAATAGTGTGAACGACACAAACCATGCCTAACACCTGGCTAAGTCTTTGTTATTGCGAAATAGTTACAATGTGAGCACTAATGGCTCGGTTTACAACTTGGCAGAGTCACACAAATCGCCTCATATCACCAAGGCACTCATACACAGATTCGTCACACCAAAACTCACTGTCGTAACCTCCTACAGTGCACCTCAGACGTGCCTACAACTGCAAACTTATTGTCCCTTCGTTTCTGCAGAGTTCACATATTTTGGTTCTACCTCACACATGCCTCCAACAGACCCGTGTTTCCAAAATTCCACAAGATTGGACCAAAATAAGGTCACGCTTGTTGATGATTGCAGTTATGTGAGACATTCTCTAGATTACGAACCTGTGAGATGTGGATCATTGCAACTATGTGATACTTTCTCCAACTTACAAACCTGAGAGAAAGCCCCTAAGAAGGGTACATGGTTCCTATCTGAGACAGAGTTGGAATGTAGAGCTGACCTCCTCCATTCAGAGAGTTGAGAAGAACTACATATGATTATCCTGTGGGAAAGGCAATCTGCTAAGTTGGACGTGCCTGTGGCTGAGCACAAGGTGAACGTGTGAAATCCCAAAGTGCTGGGTGCATCATCATGAGAACATAAATGAAGATGATGTATTAGCCTCCTCTGAGCAACAGAGTTGATGAGAAACTCCAGATAACTCTCTTGTGTGATGCAATGGGAAAGAAGATATGTTGAGTGGACGTGTCTGTGGACGAGCACAGGTGAACATGTGAAGAAATGGTTCCTCTGTGTAATGCAGTGAGCCAAAAATATGGACATCCCTATGGATGTGCCCCTAGTGGATGAGCACTAGTGGGTGTATCAGATCCCTTACTTTATTGTTCAAGAGTCAGACCTTCATGTAACCCTAATTGTAATGTAAAGGGTACAGGTTGGCCCCACCTTAATGTGATTAGTAATAAATGTAAAAGATAATTAATATGGTTAATATTAACTATAATGTGACTTAGAGAGGTCGGCCCTATTCTGCCAATAGACACATCTGTTGATAGGAAAAGTCTAATATAAGTAAAGGAATATTCCCCATNATTGAATAATATAGCAAAGGATTTGGTTGGGTTTTCTTCCCTTGTTGAGAAGGGTTTCCCAGGATACTTCTTGTGTTCTTGTGCATGGTGTTTCTTCTTGTGATCTTGGTTGCTGCAACGCTCTTGTTTATGGTTAAGAAAAATGTAAAATTGAAATGAACTACATGCTTAACCTAGCTTATTGAAAAATCAACATGGTATCAGAGCATATGTCTTGAAGATCCCATTGCACAAACACTTTCCATCCATTTTCTCTCACTTCTGCAGAAATCATACGACCCTCCTAGGGTTTCCAGAAATTTCGTACGACCTACTCTTCCGAAGGTTTTTAGCACATAAAACTTGGACACTAGGGCTAAAAAGGACATAGGTGTGTACGACCTTCTTCAATGCACCTCCAACAAGTCTTATATTGCATTTCCGAGCATTTTGATTTTTTGGCCCTAGGGTTTCTAGGGTTTCACCAATTTCTGTAGAAAAGTCCAGAAACGTATTTCTGCAACTCCTTGAAGAAGTTCCTCAACTTACCGGGGATATCATATTTCTCAAGGCTTATTGTTGGCAGTCATAAGCCCAAAAAAACCTAAAAGTGCTAGCCTAGCCTAGCCGTTAGGTTTTCTAGCCTAGTTGACAAGTGTTTGTGAAGATAAGCAAAAACATGATGGGAGACAAGCTTGATGATTCAAGCAAGCTCAATTCCAGGAAGACAAGACCTCAAAGGAATGAATACATCAACATCTCAACACTCGTAGGTATGGTTCCTATCAATGACAATACTTGGCAAATTGACAACGGTGCCTCCAGGCACATGACCAGACTTAGAAAACATCTAGCACATTTTGTTGAGAAAGAGACACATCTACATGTTGTTCTTGGAGATGATTCCAGATACAATGTGATAGGAGTTGAAACTTCTACCTTCCAACTAGATTCAGATATGAAACTTAAATTAGAAGAAGTACTATATGTACCTGGAATGAAGAGAAACATTGTCTCTATTTCGGCCTTGGAAGACAAAGGCTACAAAATTAATTTATCAGAAGGACGAGTTCTTGCATGGCACAAAGACTCTCATATAATCTCTTCCAAGGTAATTGGTGTCCGAGAAAATGACTTGTACAAATTGACCATCAAACTAGTCCAAGTCTTATTACATGACACTATCATCTTGAGTGAGTTATGGCATAGAAGACTTGCTCACATTCATTATAGAGCTCTTCCAGCTCTAGGGAAAATGGTAACAGGTCTACCTGAGATACATATTCAGCATAAAAGTGTTTGCAAAGGTTGTGCCCTTGGAAAAAATGTTAAAGGATCCTTTCCTAGTAGTGACAATAGATCCAAGGAAATCTTGGACTTAATACATTCAGACGTATGTGGGCCAATGACTGTTGCATCGGTAAATGGGTACTTGTACTATGTACTCTTCATAGATGATCACTCTAGGAAATTTTGGATTTACTTTCTAAAGAACAAGGATGGAATCCTTGCAAAATTTCAAGAATTCAAAGCTCAGATTGAGAACCAAACCGAAAGAAAAATCAAAAAATTAAGATCAAATAATGGAGGAGAATACACTTCAAAAGAATTCAACAGTTTTTGTATTGAAGTAGGAATCAAGAGGGAGTTCCCAGTTCCTTACAACCCTCAACAAAATGGGGTTGTTGAAAGGAAAAATAGAACTATCATTGAGGCAACTAAAGCAATGATACTTGATCATAGTCTACCTATGAATCTATGGGAAGAATGGCAACAATATATGTTAAAAACCGAAGTCCTCATCAGATATTGAAGAACATTACTCTAGAAGAAGCATTCACCAAAGTGAAGCCTGAAATATCGACACTTCAGAATATTTGGATGTCCAGTATATCTTCATATACCCAAAGAAAAGAGATCCAAACTAGAACCTTCAGGAAGAAAGGGCATATTTGTAGGATACATTGAATCCTCAAAAGCATATCGAATCTACATTCCAAGTCAGAGACAAATTGAAGTAAGCAGAGATGTTACCTTTGAAGAAGAAGTAGCCTTCCAGAAATCCAGAGAAGCTCAGATAGAAATTGATAGTGAAACAATACCTTCTCCCCCTTCAACAATTCAGAGGGAGACATATATTATTCTGGATGAACCAATAGCTCCAGTAGATCCACTTGCTCAAGCAGATTCAGTTGCTCCAAGAAACATACCCAGAGACATTACTGTTGGACATAAAAGGCCTGCTTGGGCCCAACAAACTCTACAAGAAGCAGAAGGGCATAAAGCCCCACAAGGAACAACCAGAGAAAGAAAGAGACCAAAAAGATTATCATGCTACCTTTCAACCATGACCTACATAGGTGAAAACGTATGGCAAGATGCCATGACTGAAGAATATCAATCCATATTAAAAAATGATGTATGGGATGTTGTTCCAAGACTAGAGGGAAAGTCTGTAGTGACTTCCAAATGGATTTACAAAATCAAGCATGTTGCTGATGGAAGCATTGAAAAATACAAAGCAAGATTTGTGGCCAGAGGGTTTTCACAAATAGAGGGAGTTGACTATGACGAGACTTTTGCACCAATAGCCAGATATACCTCCATCTGATCTATCATTGCACTAGCTGCTTCCATGGGTTGGAAGCTACATCAGATAGATGTAAAGACAACTTTTCTCAATGGTGAAATTGAGGAAGAAGTTTATATTGAGCAACCAGAAGGTTTTTTTGTACACAACAAAAAATATCATGTATGTAGATTGAAGAAATCCCTATATGGTCTAAAGCAAGCACCACGTGCTTGGTACGAGAAAATGGATGGATTTTTGATGAGTTTGGGCTTCAAAAAAAGTGATGTTGATCCAAACTTGTATCATCACATTGATGACAATGAGTGTCTAATTTTGGTCTTATATGTGGTTGATCTTTTCCCCACCGGTTCAGAGAGACCCATTGCTGAATGCAAACAAGCATTGAATGCTAAATTTGAAATGAAGGATTTGGGCTTGATGCATTATTTCTTGGGACTAGAAGTATGGCATAAAACATATGAGATTTTCCTAAGTCAAGGAGAATATACTATGGAGATACCGAAAAAGTTCAGTATGACAGAATGCAGATCCATGCCTACTCTAATGGTAATGGATTTAAAGAAAATGAGTGATACTGATACAGGAGATGTAGATCCACACTTATACCGACAGTTGATTGGATATTTGATGTATCTAGTTAACACCAGACCAGACATTTGTTATGCAGTAAATGTACTTAGCCAGTTTATGAGCCAATCGAAACATACACACTGGATAGATGCAAAACATGTATTGATATACTTACGAGGCACAATTGGTTATGGCCTGAGATATGCATTAAATGTGGATTTGAGCCTACAAGGATATGAAGATGCATATTGGGCAGAAAGTGCAGTTGACAGAAAGAGCACCTCCAGTTGTTGCTTCACCTTAGGATTGACCATGGTTTCCTGGTGTACCAGAAAACAAATCTCTGGGGCTTTAAGCACCGAAGAGGCAGAGTACATTGCACTGAGTGTGGTAGTTCGTGAAGCAGTTTGGATTCAAAAACTTCTGACAGACTTGTTCGATCATGAGATGGATCCTACTACTATTCATTGTGATAACCAGAGCTGTGTAAAGCTCTACGAGAACCTGGTGTTTCATGATAGAACGAAACACATTGAAATCACGTATCACTATATCAGAGACATGGTGTAGATAAAGACAACACACATGCAATATCTTTCTATTGATGAACATATTGCAGATATCTTCACCAAACGACTTTCCAAGACAAAGTTCGAGTATTTCCGTGAGAGACTTGGCCTGGTGGAAAATGCCTCCCTATCTGAGAGGGAGTGTTGATGATTGCAGCTATGTGAGACATTCTCCAGCTTACAAACCTATGAGATTTGGATCATTGCAGCTATGTGATACTTTCTCCACCTTACAAACCTGAGAGAAAGCCCCTAAGAAGGGTACATGGTTCCTATCTGAGATAGAGCTGGAATGTAGAGATGAACTTCTCCATTCAGAGAGTTAAGAAGAACTCCAGATGATTATCCTGTGGGAAAGGCAATCTGCTGAGTTGGACGTGCCTATGGCTGAGGACAAGGTGAACGTGTGAAATCCCAAAGTTTTGGGTGGATCGTCATGAGAACATAAACGAAGATGATGTATTAGCCTCCTCTGAGGAGCAGAGTTGACGAGAAACTCTAGATGACTCTCCTGTGTGATGCAGTGGGAAAGAAGATTTGTTGAGTGGACGTGTCTGTGAACGAGCATGGGTGAACGTGTGAATAACTGGTTCCTCTGTGTAATGCAGTGAGACAAAGATATGGACATCCCTATGGATGTGCCCCTAGTGGATGAGCACTAGTGGGTGTATCAGATCCATTTCTATATTGTTCAAGAGTCAGACCTGCCTGTAACCCTAATTGTAATGTAAAGGGTACAGGTTGGCCCCACCTTAATGTGATTAGTAATAAATGTAAAAGATAATCAATCTGTATATATTAATTATAATGTGACTTAGAGAGGTTGGCCCTGTTGTGCCAATAGACACTTATGTTGATAGGACAAGTCTAATATAAGTAAAGGAAGATTCCCCATTGTGGAATCATATCCTTCCCACAAGTTTGGAAATTTCAACAAGTACATCTTCTTGGGAAAAGTGGGCACCTCTCTTGGGAACTAGTCTTCTAGGGTTTGAGCACCCTCTTGTGAGTTAAATCTTATTGGCGGTGAAGGTCTTTCTCTTGAAGAATATAACAAAGGATTTGGTTGGGTTTTCTTCCCTTGCTGAGAAGGGTTTCCCAGGATACTTCTTGTGTTCTTGTGCATGGTGTTTCGTCTTGTGATCTTGGTTGTTGCAACACTCTTGTTTATAGTTAAGAAAAATGTAAAATTGAAATGAACTACATGATTAACCTATCTTATTGAAAAATCAACAACCCCATCTTTGTAGCACAAGAATCTCCTCAAGGTAACACAAGTCCTCCCATCTGGAGCGACTTGTCTCCTTGAGGGAGCTCACTCCTTTTTGTCTAAGCCTACCTCAGAACCACATAGCTCCTCTTTATCTCTTCCAAGTTTCCCTCTTTGGTTGTACACCCTTATTCCTTTACAAGCACCAATCCATACCAATCATCGCATCTTTATGACCATGGGTGTGTTGACCTATCGGTTCACCAAGTCGTGCCCCTTCGCAAGGTTGGGCCAACTCCTCATGTGGGTGCATTCAGGAGGATTTACCAGCCGACCCACTAAACATCTCATTCCATTGTCTGGCCAACCCACCAAACTCTTGGTTGATTCCCCCATCCATCCAACCGACCCATTGTTTGGGTGAGCACAACACTTAGCCAAGTCGAGTCGACTTGTCTAGGCACACCCTCATCACACCTTAGATGATTCATCCATTTGGTGGAGCACGCAAGTATTGCCCTCAACCCTTCATCAAACCAACTGTTGTCTGACTTGTGTCACAAAGAATATTGGGTGGAGTCGCACCTTGGTGCGTCGCATGCCCAAGGAACCCCAACTCTCCCCATATATGAAGACTTTGTTTCTTGAAATTCATCGAGTGTTTTGCCTGCCTGATTTCCTTCATTTCAATTTGTGGTGGAAGTGTGTGCCTTACATCCTCCCTCCTCCAATTTGTTGTCACCCTTGATAACTTCCACATAAATTTTTTCTCTCTAGTCCTTTGCCCGAACTCTTTCCTCCATATACGACTAGGTCTGCTGGAAACCCCAAAAATCTATCAAAGTGGAAACCCCAAGTTTCCACAAACCAACCAAATTGTATTGCACCCAACTCTGCACAATCTACTTCCTGATTCGATGAGATTTCTTCACTTAACTCCAAGGATGAAAGTCACCCAACTTTGTTGCACTATCTCGTTGCAATATTGTTTCCTTGTTGCAATTCCAGTTCTGTTACGACTGCCACTGCATGATAGAACTAACTGCTTCCCACTTCACTTCAAAATTTCACCTAAGTGTTGAACTCCTATGAACTTGATGTTGCATCTATACTTCAACCAACTCTGCAATGTCTCTACGCATTGTCAATCCTCATGTCAAGAACTGGTTGGGTATCTAATCCAACCGTCACACCCAATCCGTGAGCATGCACATCCTCATGCCCGAACTTAATCTTCTTTGTCTGCAACTTCCATCACCTTGTCCAACCTCAAAGACTAATACAAGTGTCCATCCTTTCCTCACTATTGTTGCCATCATCCAATCTTCATCAAGGAGATCCCCCACAATGTCTAAGTGTTGTATTTCTAACCTATCGGTACGTCTGTACTTTGACTTTCTTTCGCAATTCGGTATATTCGCACAATGATCTCATACAAAGGCAAGGTCACCCCTCACCTTGTTGCACTATAAAGTCACCCCCCAAAAAAGTCATCTATGGCAACTCGGCTCCACCGTCCTTCTCATGGCACATTTAGCCAATCTCTGGACCAATAACTTCACATTGATACTACATTTTCCCCACTACTTCATAATTCTTCTTTGTTGCTGTGTCTACCTCTCTATGCCTTGGAATGGTTAGGATTAACCATCAACCATGCTACCCAAAGCAAGAGAAACACCCATGTACAAGTACTCTCTTCATGATGCAATTTATCTGTCGGCGCAACGCTCCAAACGAAGACAAGTCCTCAACTCGCCTCTTTTCATCAAGTAACCTCTTTGTAACTCAACATCTGTGATGAGTGTGGCCAACACACCCACACTCAAAATGTCTCAACAAAATTTCCAAAGTGCTCCAAGTAGAATGATTCACCTCAAAGAACTACCATGCCTTAGGCATGTTCGCACCAATACTTCTATCAACCTCAACCAATGACCCTCCCAGATCTCTGAGTCATCCCACAATCATCCACAAGTCACCAAGGTGTGCTCTGCCTCATCCAATGTCCCATACCAAAGGCAAGCGAACACCACCCAAGTCACTTGGTCTACGTTCTTACCATTCGAGTTGACTACCAACAATTCTTGGTCGACTTCTCTGTTGACTCCATTTGTCTCCTAAAACAAAACTGCCTTGTACATCCTGCAAGCATCCAAACTCTGGAACTGTTGTTGTGACCATCAAGTCATCACATGACAGAAAGAATATGGATAAGGCACCAAACACCAAGGTGACTCATCCATCCTCTCGAACTCGACACATACAAACTTCACTGTCCACTTCACCGCAGTGACCTGTCCAACACACCTCATCAAAGAGTTAGGAAACTTCTTCAAGCCACCTCCATGGATGCATCCAAATCTACTTAAATCCACCATGGGAGTTGTCCAAGTAGGTCGCTCGAGCTCTCTACACATTCATGTAGAAATTTAAAGACAAAATCAACATGCACAAATTCTGTCATACACTTAGAAACCTAGAGATAACTGTCATCTATGAACTCTGAGAGGCATTGAACCCACATTTAGAAAATTTCATAAGTATAAATACACATTGCTAAGCACTTTTGCAGTGGAATAAACACAATGAAAAACAATTACACATCCATGTAATACTCATAAATTTAGGCAACCAACTAGGGAAAACCCCAATGTGGGGAAACCCAAAGAGAGAGAGAGAGATTTTATTAGCTTCAAGAAAGTTATATCAACAAGAAGTTACATTTTCCAGCAAAGAAGAAACAACTTACAACACCCAATCTGTCCCACTAATTTTCTGTCTAGAAATCCGTGCCAAATCTGTATTGTTGTACAACCCTCCTCCAGAACAACACCTCAAAAACAATGCCCTCAATATCTTGTATGACCCATGTTGTCATCTTTATACACACTCTCAAACGTGAGCTAACTCCTGCTCACTTAGTGTGTCCTTGGAGGCACAATGCCTAGGTTCAAATCCCACGCTGTCACTTTGACTTGAACCTCTTCTGTTTAGGCTTACTCCTAGGGAAGCCAAGGGGGGTAGACCCTAGTTTCTAGATGAGTTTAACATTAAGTTCTAGGAGTTGGTTTTAATTAGTTAGAAGGTTTGGGGAAAATCTAGCCTATGATGCAAAGGAAACAATGCAATGTGCAACAATTGAAAATGACAAGCAAGCCTTTTCCTAGGACAACTAAGACTAGTGCCTAAGATTGGGCAAGGGGTCAACTATAGTTTGAGGGAGGTTGATTACAATGATTACACAATGTTACAAATAAATAAGCTACTTTACAACAAGATT
>JASDQU010712287.1:10366-21434 GCA_032191745.1 Picea mariana | reverse complement strand
AATAATTTAGCTACATAATGATCCTTCCTATACATATGGAAGTTGTGATTTAAATTTTTATGAGATTTTATTATATTTTAATTTTTACATTTTATTAAAATAAAATATCCCATGAAGAATGAATTTGTTAGATTTTAACCGTTTTTCCATTTTACACTTTATTTTTTAAATTATAATATTTTGATTTTATATTCCTATTTGATTATAATGAATTCGTTGATCTTTAATTATTATTATTATTATTTTTCATTTTTTAAAATTAGATATAAAGAATTTCAATTTAATTTTAATTTTTAGTAATTTTAATTTTTAGTAGGATGATTTCACACTTAGTTATATTATAAGTAAGCTTTTTTTAAAAGTAAATTATGTTATACTTTAATTTTTACATTTTATTAATATTTTATCTTGTAAGTAAGTTTTTTTTTGTAAGTAAGTGAGCAGAGATATTTTGTATTACTTCATCAAAAAATTACAAGCATTCTACTACCAATTTGTTTGTCTGATTGAAAACCAGACCAACTGCAGTAGATAACCTTTTTATCCAGTCAGTTATGCATAATGTCTATGCCATTTAGATTACATCCCTTAGTACTTGACTTTCTGACCCTATACTTATCCATAGAAATATATAACCAACATCCATAACTAACATAACTCCTATGAAAAATTATTGTTAACCAAAAAAGGAAACTTTGAAACTTAAACAAAGACCTTCTAAGCATTTACGGTCATAATGTTTTCTACTACAAAACAAAAAAACCTGGGCCCCTTCCTCTCCATTGCGCTATTCCTTTGAAGAAGTCACCTGGACCTTTCAGATTTGGGCTTGTGTTCCATGGCCATCTGCTAGTGTGATATCCATGTGGTGTACATACTTCGGATATAGGTTAAACTGCGTTGCCATCTTTTCTTGATTGCTTTGCTATATTTTTTCAATGTCTACCAGGCGTTTCACAATAGTCTCCAAACCATTGACCCAACACTGTATATCGTCTAACATAGTCTTCAGCTCTGACTGCTCCACGACTCTAGTTTCTTCGCTGTCTGATTTAACTTTTCCAATGAACATTTTGGTATTCCATGCCATCTCACATGTCTTGTGTTAAAGGGTCTCCCGAGTGAGAGTTGTTCCGGTGTCGATGATCCAATCCACCTCCTGCTCTACCTAGATTTTTTCTTTCCCCTCTCTTTCAAATTTAATCTCCTCTTCCCAGTTCTTAATTGCTTCCTTCCCTTTCCGAAGAACTTTTCTGTGGTACATCCGATATGCATCCCTGGCTGTATTCTCAATTCTTGTCTTTTTTCGTGAGCTCTCTGGTTGAGAGTCCACTATTGAGCTCCCTTTCCTGGTAGTGTACTTCATTCAGGCCACGGTCTTGTCCTCTTCACTGAAAATACCCCCTCACGCTCCTTTACGTGAAACACTCTCCCAACACCAAATATGAACTTTTATGAGACTGTTTAGAGCTTCAAGAGATCTGTGATAGGTAGGGGTTACCAACACAAAACCTTTTATAAAAAAGGCTTCTGTATTATCGCCTCTATCTATTGATCCTACCTTTAATGGGCCTCTACGAGAGAAATGAATAGGAGGCGTGCCTCCTCATGCCATTATTATTGCAGTGGTACTCCTCCACCTTCTTCTCCTTCTACGTACCATACGATTAGACCTACTTGGTACTACCATTTCCATTGATAAATTGAATTGCGTTATGTTGTTACGGCTCCTGGGTCTCCTTACCATCTTAAGATTAACTTTGCACGACATGTACATCTTGCAAGATATACTTGTGTTTTCCACCTTGTTTCCCTGTCATTCCATCTTCCCTGCATGCTCTTTCATGTCAGAACTATACATGATTTTAAAGTGCCAAGTGGGCAGTTCCCCCCCCTCCAATTGGGCCCCGTTTGAGATACGATTGTGACTCTTTTCTTCTAGTGTGGTTGTCTTCTTGGCTACAACCATGCTGATCTTTTTCCACCAAATTTTCACAGTCTTCTCTGATTTGGCTCATTTGAACCTATGTCCATTCCACATCAAGCACATTACCATCCTGATGCACACCCTCGTTGGGTAATCTATCAACAAGATTGTTTGAATTCCTTATAACCCACCTGAAGTTGATCGAGAACATAGCTAACATATACCTTTGGATTCTTTGAATGATTTGGGTGAGACGCCAATGTGTGATTATCTTGCCTATTTTGGTTCCACACTGCAACCTTCTCTTCGTTCCTATGACCAGAGCCGAGTCTCCTTCCATTGTTACATTGACAATTCCTTCTCTCACTAATATTTCCATCCCTTGCTTAAGGGCATAAAAATTTGCAACATCATTGGTAGTGTTTCTAACACTAGTTGAGTAGATATGAACAATTTTCCTTCACTATCTCGGATCGCTCCACCAACCCCAGCTCTTCTGAGGTTTCCCTTCGATGCACTCTCAAAATTCAATTTTAGGAAACCAACCTGGGGTGGAGTCCAAGATGTGGTGCTACCATGAACCTATGGTTCTCTTTGATTTGGTAAGTTAATGCTGCAATCTAAAATGATCTTTTAAATGACTTTGTTAAGTATTTTGCATGAGTTGATTTACCATTTAGAAATTAAAGAGAAGAAGAAGGAGATTTAATGAAATAATGTTGCAGCCATCTTAAATAATACAAAACAAAAAATGAGTATTAAGAACAACAAATCATAACGCCAAAAACTTGTTAGCAGAGTTTGGCAAAGTTGCCTACATCTCCGGGCCTTTCCTCAGTGGGGGAGGCTTTCTTATTAATATTCAATGCTTCAAAAGTACCTTAGAATTACATCAATTTGTTCTCTCAATGAAAGAACAATGTTCTACTCTGTCTCAAGAACTCAATGCAACAGATGACACTGAAAAAGGTGGAGTAGAACTTCCATAAATGGCCTCCAAAGCTCCACTACTCTTCTAGCTTCTCTGCATAAGAATGACTTACTCTCTACAAATTTGAATCATTATGCTGTTATGAAATTGTTTTCCATGTCAAAAAGGCTATATTTATATAATATTTGAGTTGGGGGTCACATCCCAACTTCCTCCCAAAATTTGGCCTCAATCTGGGTTCTAGATCCTCAAAAAATGGGCAAAATCCCCTTTAAAATGGCTAAAATATATTAAAAAATCTTAATATATAGTTGAAAACCCATTTGGCCATCAAATCTGGGTGCACCCCCCATTTCTTTGGGCTCTTGGGCATATGGGACCATATGTACATGCGTTGGGGCTAAACAATTTGGTTGCTCCCCTTTTCTCTCAGGCTCTTGGTCGCGTGGAAGGCCATGTGGCCACACCTTGGTCCAATGTCTCCGCACCCCTGATCCTTAGTTGTTGGTCACATGAAGGTTCACCCTAGTCTAGCGCCTGAGTCGGCGGCCTAGGCCCACCGACAAAGTGCTTACCCTTATACCCTGATGCATATCAATTTAAAGAAAGATTTTTCCATTTGGTTAAACAAACGAGCCAACAATCTTATCGGTCTGTTTGTTAATGTGAAGTCGTTGCCATGAAATAGGTCTATGGTTTGAAATCCCCGAATGACTAAACCAACTTTTGACCCTGCCTCATTGGCCTAATCCAAGGTGCCACATGGCGACCTGTGATTGAGCCACTTGGCGCTATATCACTAAACTGAACTGACAGATCACTAGCACAATCACCCAACAACTCATTTGCCTAGTCAGCCACCTGCCACGTGTCGTGCTCTAGGGCTGCCAATTTTCAATCCATACGGCCATGTGTCCACATCTGCGACTGCCGCATCATAACTGTACAACCACGTATCATGCTTTCACTGGCCCAAGTCATGTTCGTACCTTGCCACGTGTCACTATGTAGACCTACCAGATCATCGTATGGACTGCCATGTCAATGTCCGTACAATCCATGTGTCTACCACATCATCTCCTGAAAACACAAAATATGCATGCCACGTGTCAGCCTCTGGTGCTGCCATGTCATCATATTGACGTCATCTTCCATGTGTCATGCTGACGTACCACTGACGTCAGCAGTACAGACTGTTGACTTTGAATTTGACTTTTTTCTTTTTTGGGAAAAACTTCAGACTCTGATAATTTTCTCATAGAGAGTCCATTTTCGAAAAATAATATACTGTTGAAATTGACACAACGAGCAATACGCGATGGCGCTGGTTTCGTCCGAATTCGAGAACTTTGAATAAGAATGGCTCACTCTTTACAACTTGTCATTATGCTACTATTTTTAACTTGTTTTCCATGGAAAAAAGGTTATATTTATATAGGATTTGAGTTGGGGGTCACATCCCAACTTCCTCCCCAAAATTGGCCTCAATCTGAGCTCCAGATCCTCCAAAAATGGGCAAAATCTCCTTTAAAATGGTTTAAATATATTAAAAAATCTTAATATGTTGTTGAAAATCCATTTGGCCCTCAAATATAGGTCTGCGCCCCCTTTCTTCGAGCTCCTGGTCATATGGGACCATATGTCCATGCACTGGGGCTGACCAGTTAGGTCGTGCCCCTTTTCTCTCGGGATCTTGGTTATGTGGAAGGCCATGTGGCCACACCCTAGTCCAATGTCACCATGCCCCTAGTCCTTAGGTCCCGGTCACATGACGGTTCACCCTGGTCCAACGCCTTGGTCGATGACCAAGGCCCACCGACCGAGCACTTACCCTTATACCTTGACGCACATAAATTTAAATAAAACTTTTTCCATTTGGTTAAACAAATGAGCCAAAATCTCGATCGGTCCGTTGGTTAATGTGAAATCGTTGCTCTAAAAGAGGTCTATGTTTCGAAATCGCTAGAGGACTAAACCAAATTTTGACCAGGCCTTATTGGCCTGATCTAGGGTGCCATGTGGCACCCTGTGATTGGGCCACTTGGAACTATATCACTGGACCAAACTGACAGGTCACAAACATAGTCACCCGACAACTCATTTGCCTAGTTAGCCGCCTGCAATGTGTCCTGCTCTAGGGCTGCCAATTGTCAATCCATATGGCCATGTGTCCACATCTGCAACCACCACGTCATAACCGTACAACCACGTGCCATGCTGTCACTGGCCCACTTCACGTCTGTACCATGCTACATGTCACTATCTAGACCTACCACATCATCATATGGACTACCATGTTAACATCCGTACAATCCATGTGTCTTCCACATCAGCTCTTGAAAACGCCAAATATACATGCCACGTGTTAGCCTCTGGTGCTGCCATGTCAACATGATGATGTCATCTTCCATGTGTCATGCTGATGTACTGCTGACATTAGTAGTATGAACTGTTGACTTTGACTTTGACTTTTTGCATGTTTGGGAAAAACTTCAGACTGTGATAACTTTTGCATACATAGTCCATTTTCGAAAAAGAATATACTGCAGGAATCAAAATGATGAGCACTACACGATGGTGCTAGTTTCATATGAATCTGAGAACTTTGAATTTTTTTCCTTCTTGGATCCATTTGGATCACACCTCCCCATTGATACCTTTTGGTCCTCCAAAAGGATATTAACCAGACATCAAGTGTGGGATAGGCCTCCCCACTTGTCCTTTGTCTATAAAATCTGTCCTGTGCACTTGTTGCATCATAATCAATTGCAAAACAACCATGATAACTAAACACATATTGTTATCCATTTGCATTTTTTCACATATTTATGAACCCACTACCATCCATGTAGAAAACATTAGCCACGATAACCATATCAGAGACATGATTGAAAATGAACCAACATGTATGTTCTTCTTTACAAGCTTGCATGACAAAAACTCATCTTGAAGCAAAGTATGGCTATATCTACATGCTACAACCATTTTACTTTCGTGATTAAGATAAACTGGTACAATTATAGGTATATTTCTTGCATAAGATGCCTTCTTTAATTGTTCCATGGTAAAAAGAGATTGATTCCCTTTGATATGATGAGCATGCACAACATATTTTGTCCCTTCTTTAGCTAAGCGATATTGATTCTGCTCCTTGAAGAAGATTGATTTGTGATCATATMAATAAGGGCTACCCAAGACCATTCCACATGCCTCTGGCAACACCACATCACATATTACCTCATCCAAAAACTTAGATGTAATTGCAAACTTTATGACACATTGCTTTGTTATGGGCAATTTGTGATTTTTGCTTATACAATTTAGTGAATAAGGTTTGTTATGTAACTTAGTTTTTAATCCCAATTTCTCAACCACTTCTTCTRGAATTAAGATAGCTTGATTTTTGTTATCTAACAAAGTGTCGATCTTGATATGTTTCATAATGACTCTTATATGAAGCATTTTACTTCTAGAATCATAACCATAACCAATTTTACCTGACAAACCAACTGCTYTGATTTTAGTCTCATCACTTGAGTTTGACCCCAAGTCTGTTGGTTGTGCTGCTGCTGCAACTTTTTGCCTCCCTTTCCTCTCTTTGAACCATTTCGATATCTTCTTTGGGTGCAATTTCCAACAATGTTCATCATCATGCACTTCTTTCTTTCAATGCTTACAAGAGAGATTCTCTTCCTTAACTGTCACTGAGTTTGCTTTCTTCACATTCCCTTTTCCTTTGCCTTCTTTCTTTGAAGATGATTCTCTTGATACACCAACTCCAATTTTCCCTGCTTCAACATACGTCACTTGAACAGAAACCTCATCAAGATTAGTAGGTCTAAACATAAACACAGTATTACAAATATGTGCAGGCAAACCTCCTATAAAATTCATAAGAGTTTCTTGTGTATGTAATGGAATATTTAATATCAAAGCCATATTACAAAATTCATCTGAATATTCTTGCATCGATTGTTATTTTCTTAATTTAAGACTTTTCCATTCAATTAAATCCTTCTCCTTATACCCCAAATGATAGAACTATTTTCTAAGTGCAAAAATAAAATATTTTCATGATGGAAATACATTACCAATTTGTTGAGTACCATGTTGCAACTTACTCTGACACCAGATGAGTGTTGTACTTGCAAGACAAAGTGATGACAATTTAATCTTTGTTGCATCATCATTGATTTGTTGCACACTAAAATATACCTCCACCTATCTGACCCAGTTATCAAAATTCTCAGCATTGACTTCTCCATTATAAATGGGAAACTCGAATTTCACATCAAGTTTAAGTAATGACATGTCAGTCTTATGTTTAAGAAGAAGATGGAGGCGAAGGAGGCGAAGGAGGAGGTTTTGAAGGGTCTTCTCCTTCTTCACTTTGTCTTTCTTTGAATATTCTCCTTGAACATGTCTCTTTCGTTCCAAGTAATCATCATACAATACTTTTACAATCTCTGACATGGCAAAGAAAGTTTTTTGAAACTCTCTTTCGTTTTGAGAAAGTCCTTCTTCCGATGCCATATTCTCACTTTGAGATTGTTAGCCTATGGCTTACCTTTACCAATCACTAAGTCTAAATTGTCACCTATATTTGTATTATTCATTTAGGATACTAGTAATATATCCTCAAGTGATGACTAATGAGTTAGTTAAGATTGACTAGCCTAGTCATCATGCATGATTTTAGGATCTAGAGCAAATCTCTTTATGAGGTGGCATCACCCATTGTACTATAAATATGTAACATTGGAGTGAATAATAAATGTGTTGTCTAGTGAGCCTTTTCCGCCATGTTGTTGTTCTTGTTTATGATTTATCAATTGGTATCAGAGATGTCATGGTCTTAAGGGCCTGATGTCACCTATGGTTTTCTACAGTGTTCCATGGAATTCCATTGAAGAGATGATAATGATGGTGATAAAGTTGCTCCATTGTAATGGCCCATGAGTGAGAGAATAGTAATGCTGCCAACAAAATTACAGATCTACATCTGTTTTGGGCCACAACAACAAAATAAGGTCATCATTCGTTCATTCCTTTGCTAACTTCAACGACCTCATTTTGTTATTTATGAGATTTATTGTAGGATTACGGATCTGATCTACTCAATATGTCTAATGTTTGTGTTCAAAGTCAAGTTCAATGTTTTGGTTTTCATTGGATCATTTAAGAAAACATATTTTTCTGAGTATTTATTTCTTTATTCATATTTTCTTTGACCGTCTCTTCCTAGAATGAAAGTCAGAAAGATTTGTTGGCCAATGATCTGCAATTATTTACACCAAGGGAGTATTGTGTCCCAATTATTAATGTAGCCTAAGGCCATTGGAAGGTTGAGAGAGCACCTCCAACTGCGGACATATATTGGCACCATTTGGGAACCAACAATTTTTCAATGGAAATGTGCAGGGTGGTTGTGAATGCTGGCCTTATCATATTGATTTTGTTTTTTTTTAGCTCACCACTTGCAGTAATAAGTGCATTACAGACTGCTGGGAGAATTATTAATGCAGAGGTAATGGATAATGCCATTTTGTGGTTGGCTTGGGTGCAATCGTAGATGAATTTGTCCATGTTCTGGAGCTCTTAGGAAACAATTTTTATTTTAGAGTTTTACAAGGGATTTGTTTGGTTACTTTTGTGGTTGGGTCTGCATTTTGCTTGAATCTGATGAAGAACAGACGATTTTGACAGATGGGTAGCCTGGTTTGAGGCCTTATAGAATTTTTTAATTCCAGAATGATTGTATGTGAACAATCRAAATCCCATTAAAATTAGATGTGCAATGTGCRGGTTTGGCTGAAGAGACCTTTTTTTCTTTTTCTTGGATCTTTTGAATAAAGTTGCTTTGATGTTTTGCGTTCTCCGGTTCAATCTTTTTGCACATTTGAACTATAGTTTGCYGTTTTAAAAAAAAAAYTGCGGCTTAAAATAGCCATCGAGGAACTTGATCAGTCTTTTCGATTCTTCACGAGAAAAACTGTCAATTCATAATGAATGCTTGCATTGTYGTTGATCTATAAAAAGAGCTTGAGGTTKGTGTGYAGAGGCTGCATATCGTTGAAGGAGGATTGAAACCAYAAAATTTTAGGAGGTTAGCGATCAAGTTATGTCCGAGATCAACGATTGAATCTGCYCTCCTCACGGATCTACAATTTTTCCAGCAAAATTGGATCTAAGATTCACCAACAGGGATCTGCGCCTCCAGAAGGGAATCAAATCTGCAAATTCTCGTTGGATCGGATCCATCATTTGTGCAGTCTACAAATTATCAAGGGAGCGTGCGCAATTGCAAAAGTGGTCACAACATTTGGGAATGAAACACTGGAAAATACTGTTGCTTCAAAAATTAAATATATAGAGTCTTGGATCCATCACCTTCAAATTTTGAACCAACCGAAGAGAGTTATTCTCCAGATCATTGGTTGTCAAATCATTGATAAAGACGATTTGCTCAACATATCCAAATCTCTTCATAAGTGGCGTGAACAGATCCAAATCTCTTCACAAGTGGCGATCATAGTGGGACTCGAAACAGGAGCGGAGGTATCAACCAACTAGAGTGGAGCAGTTGCAACATCACATTTATTTTCTATTGATTTGCATGTCACTACGAAATTCCTTATCGCAACAGGCATCGCAGCAGGACCAATGCCCAGTATTGAGTGAGAAGACCGCAAGGTAGAGGTCAAGTGCTTTTTGTTGGAGTGGATAGAAGAAAAATAAGACTGAGGTTGGCACGATACCTGGAAAATATTCCAACTACAACACTAGAGCTGAGATCATTCATGGCACCCTTTTGCGGCTCACGACAACGTTGTCCATGTTCTGTAGGCCGAGATCTCTAGTGTGATGTATTCTTCACTCAATTTGATCTGGCATTTCCATTGTATATTCAAGGAAGACATTGCTCCACATCTGTCATTCATTCGGGGAGTTGTTGGTGTCGTGTGGATCCATGGTTGGGTGCAGAGACATGGGGGCGACCAAGATGCTAGACAGGGAGATAAGGAATCTGAGGACAAGTCGAGGCTATTTGATGAAATATTATTCCAGTGAGAGATCAGTTTGAATGGTGGTTTGGATTTTGGGGGGTTGTTTCCTTCTTAAAAGTATAAAAACTAATCCTTTTCATTCCACAAATTTAATGAAAAAAAAAAAAAACATGGTATGCATGTAAAACAAGTTTATGCAAAGTTTTTTATGTTGTCATTTTTTAAAAAGCATTTTTAGAGTGACATACTTCAGATTTGGAAGTGTTTCATTTTAACATAAGTATTACTTTATGTTAATGTAAAAGGTTTTATTTTTGGTGACTAAAGTGGAGTGATAAGAGGATTATTTAATGTTTATTTCAAAGTAGGCTATAAGGATGAGAAATCGAGGCACTAATGGTTGAGCAACAAAGTTGAAGTCACATTTAATTATTTGTGAAGGTTAAATGCTTGAAAGTTGAGAGAGAGCTTGAAACATTTATAACCCTCTTTGAATATCCTTGTGATATCAAGAAAGAGATTAGGATGACATCATTTTGTATTTTGGCACAAACTTGTCATTGTATTTGGGCACACTATTGTGATCACAAGGGAATCCATAATATAATAGATTATTTTTGCTCACGTCCTAGATCCGCCTGAAATTGAATAAGAGGATCTTAGGTACACCTTGTGTAGTGTGTGGTGATGATTTTTTCATGGTTTTTTTATGAGTTTGACTTATGTCTAGTTTTGACATGATCACACACACATGGAGTACAAAGAAGGTTAATACAATCAAGCACATCTCAATCAAGCACTTACAATCAAAGCACATGTAATGAAGCAACGACAAAGAATATTGAAGCACATGCATGAACAAGCATAAGTAATCAAAAAACTGCAACAATATCAAGTTCTCAACAACATTTCTTCATCAAATCACTGAAACAACAGACAAATCAAGCTCACAATCAAAGAAGAATTGGATGTGACTTGCAATCAAAACACCATCAAATTCAAATATCCATTCAATTTCTAAATCAACGATAATTTGTAGCTTACAAATAGTCCTTTTGTAAGTTTACTTGTCTTTTTAAATCAAGTTGAGTTGAATTGAATTTGTCATAAGGTGCATTTTCGGCTGAGCCCGACACCCTAGAGTCATTTTGAGTTGTAATTGAAAAGGATGAGTACTTGAAACTCATATCATTGTAATACTTT
>JASDQU010712286.1:8885-27447 GCA_032191745.1 Picea mariana | reverse complement strand
CTAATTGATGAATGCTTGGCTACAATTTAGTATAACCTCTACCGTGGAAATTGTTATTCTTGTTATTTAATCATTTACAGTTTTTCCTCTGTATCGGTTATCAATATATACAAGACCTGTAGATGTTTAGATTCCAATATCATATGCTTCATTAATATTTTTCTTGTATAATAGACTTCTGTTACAACGTGAGATTCCTCTTAAATTGATGCCTCATCTTGTTAATAGCTTTATGTTTTTCCTCATATCATGCATGTTTATTTTCCTTTAAATTTAATCAGATATAGGAAACAACCTACAATTTAGTCATCCTATTAATTCGGGTTTTAAAATCATTCTCTTTACATTGTGAAATAGAGATAACGAAGCCTAAAAAGAAACACATAATTATATCTCCTTTACCTTTATCCTTCATGACAGTACCAGTTTCAAGGAAGCCTAACATCGAACCCGGTCTTTCGGATCAAACCAACATCTCTCTAAATTTATTTAACACTATCTTACAAACAACAAATAACCGGGTTGAGTTAGAACGTTCATGGGCGGCAATTGAGAGAGATATCAACATTCAAGAAATCTAGGAATTTCGACAGAGACATTTGAGAAACCAATTATAGCCCTCACCTTTTAATCATTGATTTTTCTGTCCTCAACTTCCTCTATCTTTTCATATGCCTTGATAGTATACTTTAGAGCCTTAAATTATAAACTCAGGAACAACATGTTTTTGGCACCGTTGCTTGGGAACAGAGAAACAAAGCTTTTTCCCTGGGAATAACGACATCGACACTTTCCTTCTTTGATAGTGAACAAAGTTTTAAAACCTTCTAAGGCTACCTTTATATTTCACTTGTCAACTCCACATTGTTTAAACTGGATCTTAACCAGAAGAACACCAGGAAGAATCCAGACGATAAGCAGATTTCGCTTTTTTTTGACCTAGAAAAAATTCTAAAATCAAGAAGATACTTCTGGCAGACTGTCTCATCGAAAAATAAAATTATCAACCTAAATTTACACAGTCTGACTCTAAAGATCAACATAATGAATCAAGTATTCCACCCCCTTACGAGAAATACTCAAACAATTATCCTATATATCTCGACTCAACTTCTGTTGATTCTCCTATATTCTCACCCTGTGGTTTTGAAGGAACCAGTCCACATTCCCCAAGATCCTCTTTCTCAATTTTCCTCCCCTTTGATAACCAATTTCTTGAAAACCTTTCTTATAACCCTCAAACTTTTACCGCTAAAGCCACAATGGCCGCGGCTGGAGTAGGTGGGGTAGGAGGTGCTACCACAGGTGGTCCAGGAGGAGGAGCAGGTGGCCAAGCACTGCATCTTCGGATATTTTCAAAGGTCACTGCAAGATATGCCCCTCTGGTTCTACCAGTCCCTCTCCATGATTTACCAGAAAATTACATGAAATACTTGCCCAAGTTCATGGGAGAGGGCGATTTAATGACAAATGAAATCATAATTTTTTTCGATCAATTCACTGACATTCTTGGATTGGAACACAAATATGTTTACTCCAAACTCTTAGTTCAAACCTTTGAAGGGAAAGTAAGAACCTGGTTTCGAGGCCTAGAAGCTGGATCTATACCATCATATGATGAACTTGAAAACGCTTTTATCAGACAGTGGGGTGAGTGGAAAACCCACCTTTATTATCTAACTGAATTTGGAGCTCTTTGAAAGAAAAACTCCGAGTCAGTTCTTGAGTTTACCCAACGATTCAATAAATTGTACAATAAGATCCCAACCGAGGTCAAACCCTCACAACCTGTAGCGAAAGTGACTTTCACTGGATCTTTTGACACTGATTTCGCCCTATTATTAAGGGAGAGAAGATCAATAGATCTTACTAAGATGTAAGACGATGCCCTAGAACTCGAATCTAACATGATGGCATCAGGGAAGTTGGAAACCAAATTTGAGACTGGAAACAAAGAAATCAGGAAATACAGGGAAAAAGGAGGACCCTCTGGATCAGGAAGATCCTTAGAAGACAAAATGGATGATATGGCTAGAATCATCAAAGAACTATCAAACAAAATATCGAGAATGGAACTATATCAAGATAAGGATGAAAATTACCCTAGAAAGGAGTTCAGAAAGAACCCTAATCCTCAAAACCACCAAAAACAAATTAAGAATGAAGATAAAAAAATCCAAACCCCTTTTAAAAGTGAAAACTTTATGGGAGGACAAGTCTTGAAGGATTTCGAGTAGTTAGAAGAGGATATGAACAATCTCGGCGATGACTGCCTACAACCTTATATAACAAGACACGATTACGAAAAGTCTTTGACTACAGGGTATAGGACTGACAGTAACAAGAACAACAGTGTTTCAGAAGATTTGACCTATCAGGGAATAACGGATGGTATAATGGTTGAGATCCACCAGAAGTATAACCTAAGACCTAGAAACAAGGTTTCCACAACCGCTCTAGTTAAAAAGATACTATCGAGGGTTGAAACTGACGAAGCAGTTTCAAAAATAATTGAGAAATAGACTGAAGGGACTAAGACCGCTAACATACAGTCTATTAAAACAAAGATAGCGGAAACACCACCCTTAAGCATGCAGAAACTAGACACCCCTATTACCAAAACAAAGGTCCCTTAACCAAGGAAAGATGAAAAGAAAGGGTTAGAGACTCAAACCATGGAAATCGACAAAACCATTGGAAGCTTTAATCTAGAGAATGAAATCAATAAGATCAAAATCCCTATTCCCCTTGTCGAACTGGCCAAAAACACGATATATCAAATTTTTTTTGCTAAAATGATTAGTTTTTCGGAAAATGAAAGTCAGTCTGATGTTATAAACTTAGAATATGATAAGACTAACATAATTTTCGGCCCAAACTTCAAAGGTTCCAGAGACACTGTTTCCCCTTTCTACATCACTTTAACTGTCTTCAACTATCTACTCCATAACTGCATGTTAGATTTTGGGGCCTCTCACAATGTGATGCCTAAAGGAATCATGGACAGACTTGGCCTTGAAATCACCAGGCCTTATGGAGATTTATATTCATTTGATTCGAGGAAAGTCAAGTGTATAGGCATGATAAAAGACTTAGTCATAAAACTTGCACATGTACCTGCAAAAAGTGTTTTAATGGATGTGGTTGTCGCAGATATACCCCCAAAATATGGCATGCTCTTATCCCAGTGTTGTAGGAAAATCTCCCTGCGGACAGGTAGATCGCCTCTAAGAGCTTGACCCTAACTCTAGACAAAAAATGCTTAACATGGACACTGACTTCCTTTCAAATCTATCTAAACTAACACATGAGAAGGAAGGATGACATAAGTACCTTTTATCGACGTTTGTCCCTTCACGCTTCGAGTTGCGCTCCAATCCTTTGCTCCTCGCTGAGTTCTATGAACAAAACAAGATACGACCACTTCCTACTCTATTGATATTAGCTTGAAAACAGATCTATCAATTAATGATAAGTTCATGTGACATTAGACACAAACTAGAAAGAAACATGCCAAGCGTGTCATATTGATGAGAATAACGACAACAGTACTTACAATCGTAGATGCGAATGTGACAGCTTCGTCAAGTCCCCTTCGTCTAACCCTTGCCTGAAAGCTCCACAACCTGGATAACAACAGCTTCACTGATCACTCTCCTTTGGCTGACTGTGAGTTTCCTCCAAGATCATAAGTTTCATATCTTCAGTTCTTCCCCCAATCAGCTCCAACACCACTTATGAGATCATAAGTTTGGTGTAATTCTCCTTTTCCAGTCCCCACTTATGAGATCATAAGTTTGGTATCATTCTCCATTTTGCAATCTCTTTTTCACCATTAGAAAGCTTGCTTATATAGCCTTGGAGAGGCTCAACCACTTGATATATCCTTGGGGAAGTTGAGGATTTGCCTCCTTCAGTTGAGGATCTGCCCTAGGATCATGGCTGGACTAAGGATTCGAGCTCAACTGCTTTCCAAGAATGAAAAGATGCTTCCCCCATTCATCTCAACAGCTTAACAACTTCCCAGAATAGGTAGCGCTCCCTCAAAAGGGCCATTAGAGCGTTGTAGCGCTCCCTAGTAAGCATTAGGGGGCTCCAACGCTCTCAAAATCTATAGCGCTCCCTCAAAAGGGCCAGGAGAGCGTTATAATGCTCCCTGACAGTGTAAGGGGGAGCGCCGACGCTCCGAGATAGTGTAAGGGGGAGCGCCGATGCTCCAAGATAGTGTAAAGGGGAGCACTCCTCTCCAAAAGCTCAGTTTTTGAGGTGCTGTCAGATGGAAAAAGGTTTGCAAGCCTGTTGACTCATTTCTCCTCTTCCAAATCAGATGTTTGAGGTGTTTCAAGTGTCCTTCTCATGTCGTTATAGGCACAACATAGGCATCATGGCAGCATGACACTTGCGACACTTGTGAGTAACATGCGACACTTGCGACCTTGTGATGATGACACTTGTGACACTATCAAAGTGAGTAATTTTGACGTGTAACACCCGGTCCTGGGGTGTTAAATTTGGAGGTTCCTTCAACTTGATATGACATATGCATCAATTCCAGTTTTCGGAGGACAGTTCATGCGATTGTACAGAGAAACCAGGTTAGCATTTACGGTTAGTGACCCTCTCAACCCAAATAATTATCCTGTATATATTGTTGATCAGGCTTTAGGTAATTGTAAATTATCTATAGTTGATGATGTTGATACATGTATAGAAGAAAGTTGTACAGGAAATAGAAAAGAAAAAGAACAAATAGAACAAGATGTATATATCACTGGTGTTTGGAAAATGTTTTTTGACAGTGCCTCATCTTATCTTGGAGCTAGGGCTAGAGTAATTTTTGGGGCACCTGATAACCAATTCGTTATCCCTTTCTTTTATAGGCTACAATGGAACATTGACCACACTAATAACGTATGTGAGTACGAAGCTCTAGTGTTATGGTTAAAGGCCGCTAGGAGAATGAAAATTAAAAACTTGGTAGTTTTTGGTGATGTAGAGCTGATTGTGAAGCAGGTTAATCGTTAGTACCAGGCCAAACATCCTAGGTTAAGGTCATATCGAAATTGTGTTTGGGAACTAATCGAAATTTTTTCATCCTCTGTTAATATTCACTTCATTCTGAGAGTAGAAAATCAACAGGCGAATTCTTTAGCCAAAGCAGCTTCGACTTTCACACCTCCCACTGCTTTCAAACTAAAATACCATATACAAATGAGACATAGGCCTTCCATACCCAATAACATACAACATTGGAAAGTCTTTGAGGATGATGAACAACTCTAATTTTTTTTAGAAATAGTAGACGAGTTCGCCGAAATGCATGCTGACCAAGAGAACCATAATGATCCTATTTGGATCATGTAGGAAGGGGAAGACCCCCAAGAGTTCCAGGATAAAATCACAAATCACCGTATGCTGGTTTTAAAAAATAATCAGATACCCAAGGGCCTGATTTCCTTAGAAAGGATTTTTAATCATGATGGCATCCCTTTGAAGACCACCTTATAGCCTCAGCTAGAAGAGGTCGAAGATTGCAATATAGGTATCGAAGAGAGTCCTAGATCAGTTAAAGTATATAGGTACCTGTCTCCTGAAATCAAGAGCAAATATGTTGAGTTGCTTAAAAAATACAAAGATGTTTTTTCCTGGTCTTATGACGAGTTGAGAACTTATGATACGACTATCATGGAATATAAAATTCCATTAAAACCAGGTGTCAAACCTTTTAGGCAGAAACTCAGGCAGATTAACCCTATCTTATTACCGGTGATAAAAAAAGAGGTAAAAAAACTCCTGGATGCTAAAATCATAGTCCCACTAAGATATTTTGAGTGGGTAGCTAATCTAGTCCTAGTGAGAAAGAAAAACAGTGAGATCAGATTGTGTGTCGATTTCAGAAACCTGAATCGATCATCACTCAATGACAATTACCCATTACCCAAGATGGATCATGTTTTAGAAAAAGTAGTTGGAGCTAACATAATGTCTATGATTGATGGTTTTTTAGGTTACAATTAGATCACAGTGCATCGGGACGATAAATAAAAAAATGCTTTCACTATCCCTTGGGGTACTTTTATGTATGATACAATGCCTTTTGGTTTAATGAATGCAGGGGAAACTTTTCAGCGAGCCATGGATATTGCTTTCATGGGTGAGAGAGATAAGTTTGTTGTTATCTATCTTGATGACCTGACTGTGTTCTCCAAATCTGATGCAAAACATCTAATGCACCTTAAACAAACCTTTGAGAAATGTCGAAAATTTGGTTTGTCACTCAATCCCAAGAAATCTCATTTCACAATGCAAGAAGGTAAAATCTTGGGCCATATCATGTCTAAATATGGAATCAAAATCGATCCGTAAAGGGTTGAGGCAATAGATACAATAAATTTTCTTAGAAATGTAAACAAAATTTAGTCTTTTTTAGGAAACATAAATTTACTGAGAAGATTCATCCCTAACTTTGCTGAAATTGTGAAATTGATAATAGATATACTAAAAAAGGGCAGTGAAGTGAAATGGACAAGTGAATCCAAAGCGTCATTTCAACGCATCAAGAAATTAATAAGAGAAGCACCAGTCTTGGCGAGCCTAGATTACATAAAAGAGTTTTTTATTTTTTCTTTTTCTTCAGAACATAGTATTGCAGTTGTACTATTACAAAAGAATGAGGAAAATTTTGAGCGGCTTATTGCGTTTTTTAGCAAGAGTCTCAGAGATGTTGAGTTGAAATATGATATATTGGAGAAACATGCCTATGCAATGGTGAAATCTCTTAAGGATTTTAGAACTTACGTGTTGCACTCAAAGGTCATTGCTTATGTACTCTCTAGCTCTATTAAAGATATCTTGGTGCAACCAGAAAGCTATGGAAGAAGAGGTAGGTGGTTAGCTAAGATCCAGGAGTTTGACCTAGAAGTCAAACCAACTAAAATTATCAAAGGTTAGGTTTTGGCCAAATTGTTTGCCAAATCGAATTTAAAAGCACTTGGGATAAATTAGCTATAAGAGAACGAGGGATTTCTAGAAATAGATGAGCTTGATGTCACTGCACCTACAACCGAAATTCAAGACAATTTTTCTTCTTTGGTCTGGTATCACGACATCATCTATTACCTACTCACACTTCAATGTCCTAGTGAGTTAACCCCGTATAAATCTAGGACGCTAAAGCTACATGCTGTAAAATACTGTATCATAGATGTTAAATTGTATTGGAAAGACCCCTTGGGTTTCCTACTGAGGTGTTTGGTCGAAACTGAAACAGAAGAGGTCATAAATGAATTCCATGTTGGAGTGTGTGGAGGACATCATGTGTGGCGAGCAACAACTAATAAATTCTTAACATCTAGATACTACTAGTCCAAATTGTTCACAGAAGTGAACACTAAAGTTCGAAATTGTGTCCCTTGTTAGTTGTTCACAGGAAAACAGAAGGTCCCAGATTTGCCCCTAATTCCAGAAGAGTCAGAGTCTCTAGATCCAGAACTAGTCAACCGCAGTTTAATCACAAACAAATTGAAGCAGAGGCTGTTGAAGATCCAATTGCAGATCCTGTTGTTTTTTGTTTTGCTCCACCGATAGCATATCCTGTTTCAGTCGATCCGATTTGATCCGCAGGTACGGGGATAGCAGAGACAGAGAGAAATAAACCGAAGCCCCATTTCAACAATGGGGACTTGATTTCATCGGAGAAATCCATCCACACTCCAGTGTGCAACACAAATGGATCCTAACTGCTACTAATTATTTCACTAAATGGGTGGAAGCTATCCCCACAAAAAATGCAAATGATTCGGTAGTAATCAAGTTTTTGGAAGACAATATTTTATCCAGGTTTGGTTGTCCTCGAAAAATAGTCACTGATAACACGCAAGCATTTAAGTCAATGGCCATGATAAATTTTTGCCAAAAATATAACATCGTACTAGGACACTCCATAGCTTACTATCCACAAGGTAATGGTCTGGCTGAATCATCCAATAAAATCCTCATTATCGTGATAAAAAAGGTTTTCACTGAAAACAAGAAAGCGTGGCATATCCATTTAAAATATGCTCTATGGGCCAACAAAATAAGTACTAAAAGATCAATTGGGATTTCCCCTTTCCAGATGGTATATGGCACTGATGTCATTTTACCAATAAATCTTGCTCTGCCAATAATGAAACTTTGGCAGGATTCAAATGAAGAACCCAATGAAGTTACCAGAAGGATAAACCAGCTGGTCGAAGTCCAACAAAATAGGGCTGAAGTAAATGAAAGGTTGCAAAGATATCAGGATAAAATGAAGGCCTTATTCGATCAGAAAGCTAAAGATAGAGAATTCCTCCCTGGCGACTTGGTCCTAAAATGGGAAGCCAGGAAAGAAGACGTTGGAAAACATGGCAAATTCGATCCAATCTAGTCTGGTTCATACAGGATTTTGGCCTTTGAAGGAAAAAATGCTTGGTTATTAGAAAACATGGATGTAGACATTCTCAATGCCCATATAAATGGGCGGCATATTAAACACTTCATGCGATAATGTGTTTCTGAATTATCATTGTACATAACAGTTTGTTTTCATGCTTTTTGTATATATATATATATATATATATTCAAAATAAAATAAACAAATAAAGGTTTCTTTCATGACGTTTCCTAATGATTATAATGTTATGTTATTCACAGGGAAAGTTTCTCATGAAACAGTGAACCCGAGGTACTAAAAGGCGACATGCGCAGGTATCCCTATCAAGTATCTCATAATGAACAAGGTAATGAACGAGGAATCTTTGGGCTGGCAATATAGGATCTAATAAAGGTATGAAACCCCATTTTAAAAATTCGAGATAAAGGTCCTAAGAAGTATGAATGAAATAAATCATCGATTTATTTTTGTCAAAAAAAAAAAAAAACTCACACAAAGAAGTTTTTGAAACAATAGAAAAGGGGACTTAAGAAAATGTTTTAAAAGCTAATTAAGAAAGTCTCTAAAAATAGTCATGTGTACAACAGTTTTTCTAAAAACCCCTTTACCCTCCCCTTGACCACAGTAAATCCTTTTCTCACCTGACCATGGATGTCAAATCATAAAGTTTCATGAGAATAGAGGGGTCTCGCTTTGTTCATGAAAACTCTCGATCATAATTTCAAGAAAAAGAATAGGTTGTGTTTTTAGTTCTTTGACTTTGGATGGATCATAAACATGTCTAGGTTAATCCTAACCTTATTAGTTATCCTAACATGAATAACTGATCGGTTTTGCTCAACGAAGTTCCCTAGACTAAAGATCAAAAAGTTTCCCTTAAGAAGTTCTTTGAAGCCCATGATTTTTGAAGGCAGGTGAGAAGATTAACCCATAGCTATTTAAATGAGTTGACAGACTTTGTTTCCTTTTCAAACAGATATCTTCCTGAGTGTATTTCATAATCATTGATTGCACCCACTTCAAAAATAAAAATAAGAAAATGAATATAGACAGATGGTGAAAGGAAATTCAATATTGATTGCCCCCATCTAATTCAAAGAGATGAATAAAGGAAATTCATTATATTGATTGCCCTCATCTCATCATTTAAATGCTTTGAAACAATGAAGTGGTGAAAGGAAATTTAATGTGGGAAGTCAGATAACTTCATCTGATAAACGTTGTTATACGTGAGTTACAAGATGCTCTGGTAATTTCTCTTCTTTTCGGCTGGATTTTATCATAGATTTCTAGGATCTCCTTACCGGACACAACGCAAATAATTAACTTGATGCAAACAAAATCACGTGAAACTTGATAGGATGGTTGATTTGGTTTTGATTATCTTACACAGATTTGAGGTCAGTTTAAAGAGAAGAAATCTATTGAAAACCCGACTCGAGATAGTCAGAACTTTTGTTTTTGAAGAGTTTTCAAGGTTAACGTTGAGACCCTAATCTTGTTCAGTTTTTATCCTAATCTGTCTCACAGAGCCAAATCATTGACCCCATTACCCAATGAAGGCACTTGGTCTACATGTTCTTCTCGTCCCACAAGGAGACGAGATCCCTAGATGGAGCCTAATGTTGACACGAAGTTTAATTTTTCTACCCTTTAAAAAATGAAGCTTCATCTTTTCCTAAGTCATACAGCCGCCCTTAGTCCAAAAAAGGGGAGTCAAAGTTTTCCATTCTTTTTCGGGTTTCGAGATTCAGTTTTTCTCGAGGTATGATCTTCAACCATCCCAATTTCCCTGTGCTAAAATCTCGAAACTGTTTAACATATTAAAAAAATAAAAAAGGGGGGGAAGAAATAAATGTTACATTTTCCGTCGCATTCCACAAAGAGACTCTTTAATCTGTAATTAATTAAACTCCTAAACACAATCTTCTTTCCCTTAATCTTTCACGATTCGAGTTTCTTTCTACAAAAGTGTTTTCAAATTCTCATCCTTCAAACTCCTGATCCTCAATTTTTCGAAAAGTAAAAGTAAAGATAATTAATCACTAATCTTGATTAATTAAAACATCAATATGAATGATTAGAGCCTCACTAATCCCATCACAATTTCTCGATTCGGGGTTTGCCTATGACATATCTCTTGACAACAGGATCCCCAAAGTTCTGAAATGTGAAATCGCATTTTCTTTAAACAAAGTCTAAGATTTAAGTTAAGTTGCCTTCAAAACATGATTAGTGATAACTAATCTATTTTTTTCATTTCAGGAATTGAGGAAGGCAATGATTTTCGGAATTCCATTTTTGAAATCCTCGATATACGCCAGTATTAATAACGGGTAAATGAAGATATTTTTGACGCGAAAGCGTATCTCCAGGCATATCTTTCCATTAAAGAATTAATTTTTCATCGCATGTATCGGTACGCTCGTTATAACAAAAATTAAAGGTTAATAAAGGTCATGTGTTTTGAACTTCATTCTTATTCTTTACATCTGTAGAAAGTCACATTTATCTAGTTTCATACACATTTTCTCTGTAAACAGGTTTCTGGTCCAATGAAAATACCATGACACCTAAGAAGTCCACCAAGAAAAGCAAGGAATTTGCATAGAGCTCGATTCCAGACGGAGATGTTGTATCTGATACAATACTGCATGCCATTGATACCATAAAATCCCGGAGGCAGATTTTCGAAACTCCAGATTATGAAATTAAGAATTTCCCTCATGACTCCGACAAAAAAATCTGAGACATAGCGGAGTCTAAGCTTCACAAAGTGACTACACGACCGCGACTCATAACTGATAACGACATGATCAGTTGGGCCTTAGAGTGAACATACGTGCAGAAGAGAAGCATTCTGGACAATCGAGGGGTTGTCATTTTCTCTTTCAGACCAGAACATATACAACTAATGTATAAACTGTCTCCCAGTACCAAGTATATTTATAATAAATATTTCGTGAGTGAGTTTCAAAAGAAAGAATGTTTTGAGTTAGACCAAACATATCCTGGAATAATTAAAGACTGGTGGAGAAACGAAGAAAAATTCAGAGCCAACACCCATGGTGTTTACGCCACAACCTATTTAAATGAGTATATGGTCTATGTGGTGATGATGTTATGTAGAATTTTCGGTAAGAAAAGTCCTACCCACTTCCCTGCATAATGGGTACCTCTTTTGCACGAGGTGACCAAAGGTTACAACTTCAATTGGGATAAGATTTTATCCGATAACATAGAGAAGGGGGTCATGGAATATCAAACTACAAGATCAAAAGGCCGACCAGTAGCCTTTTATATGTCTGCATACATCATGGATGCTATATGCTTCTCAACTCCTTTCCCTTTGATGAATTGGAGTTGAAATCCAACTTACCCGGAACCTATTCATGAATATCATTCTAAACTTTAGGAAGAAAACGTCAAGGAATCATTCTATGAAATCTGTTATTTCATGGTAATACCACTACACCAGATGTTGTATGGTTGTACACCTCCCCTCATTCACCTCCCTGCATTTCAAAGTTGGTCATAGGAAGCCTCAAGGCAGTTGCTAACTGGTTTATAGAGGAGAATTTCTCCTACATCAGAGTTTTTGGATGTTCAATCCCTCCACATGCGCTCCCTAAATTCCTCCATGATAGACTGGGGTGTAGGGAGGTAGCTCATCAAATAGTATAGGTGGAATTGGGATAGAACTAAAGACAGCTCAAAAGAAATCTTGGCCAGTTTTTCCCGTTTAGAATGAGAAATTTTCATTACTCAACTTGGGTCATTTCAAAACTGAAGCGACAACGTTGGAGGAGGTCAAATTGGTGGACCTCGAGCACAGGAAGCACGACCCTTACCAGTTAGTGGGAAAACACATGGCCCACTGTAATATGAAGGCTTATGAACATGAGAAGTCCCCTTGTGATGACATGTACAAAGGGACTAGGACCTATGAGGAGGTGTTAGAGAGGGTACAGACACAGTCGTCCGATTTTTAAGCTAGTTTTCATACCTTCCAGAAGCATAGATGGATTGTTCTGCCCAAAGTATTGCAATGAGAATCAATCACCCTTCATGAGGAACAAGAAGATACTCCTCCAGGTTTCAGACAAGAAGCACAAGATAAATTCAATCCTGAAGAATTTCCACAGGAGACTGAAAGGTCTTCACAAAATGAAGAGGCCTTACAGATAGAAAATCCAGAGACGAAAATAGAGAGGAGGCCCAGGACACCTCCTGAGTCCAGTAAGTCCACTCCTCCTTCATCACCTGTTGTTGATGTCAATATACCTAAGGCCATAGGAGAGACAGTATCTACATAGCTAGGAAGTCCCATAACTTCCTTAATCCCTTTACAGTCCACTTTTGGACTCCCACAGATGGGAGCCATATATGTTAGCGATCTCACCCCTATCTCCAAAGATGAGATCCCTCCTTTTCATTATTTTTTCAGCAAAAAGAGGAAGGTTGTCCTAAAATAAGAGATGCATATGAGGGAGGGGGGTATGGTGAAGAAGCACAGGGCCTTGGTAGATAGAAAAAATTTGGAGGAGGAGGATTTCTCTATAGAGGTAGCAGGATCCATGGGAGCCATGGCAGCAACAAAACTTTTTACTGTGGAAAACATGAGAACAAGGATGAAGAAGAGTAACCACATAATAGCTCAATTGCAAGACCAATTAAAGAATGCTGAGAAAAACATTAGAGAAGAGGTAAATAAAATCTTGGAGCAGGCGAGAGCTGTTAAAAGGAAAGAAATTCAATCACTCAAATCAAGCTTGGATGAAATGAACTAGAGTATACAAGGAATTCAGGTGCATGTTACTGAACAAACGGAGGTCGTAAAACAACTACAGGCTAAGTTAAATTTGATAGAAGGCCAGGTTGTAGACTTAAAGGCTTTCCAGACCCTCTCGTTGGAAGCACATGCAAATATAGAAGCCAAGCAACATAAATTGATCTCCAAAATAGAGATCATCTAGAATTACTTTCAAGAGGTAAGAAAATCTCTTGATAATATCATTTTACTAGAAAAGGAGGCTAAAGCAGGAAGGAATACCTTCCAGAAAGCAGTTGCATGTTCAGGAAACAGAGAGATGGCGAAAAATCTAAATCTTTCTGTCACAGAATAGATAAGAGTGGACATCATGCTCAAGGTATGTGAAACAAACATATCCAAAAACAAGAAGATAGTCAAAGAAATCAAAGATGACTATGAGAGAATCTTTGATTCTTTGGATAAGAAAGCATTAGGTATTGAAAGAAATGATTTCTCTGAGCCACTGGGGCAGATAAACATTGTGAAACAACAATTGAACTACAAAGAGGGCTTGAAGGAGATTTAGGTGGAGATTTCACAGTTGAAGGAAATCAATGCCAACCTAATAGACAGATGGCTGGTACAACCCAATTTAAAGTTGCAAGTGATCAGGTTTGTTGATAAAGGTTTTTAAGATCAATTCCAAATGTACAAAGCAAGTATTATCTGTTTGAGACTAGGGATCTTCCGACACCTCCTAGAAATTTTGTTCATTTTCTGGAGAAATGTATTGGATGTATAACATCAAAGGAGGGACAAACTTCAACTAAACAATGAAGTATCGTTTGAAAGCTTATACTATTGAAATGATAGACAAACAAAAGTTAATCATGCAATGGTTAAGGTTGTAGTTTTGTAACTGTTTTTCTCCTAAAAAGTAGGAGATTGCTAATCATCAAGTATTGATGACCTTGTATAAATACAAGGAGAAAAGACTTAAAGTGGGTTTTTTTTGCTTTCTCTAAAATATAATTTTGACAATGTAATTTTGAAGAGACTCTGAATTAATAGAAATGCAGATTGAAGATTCCAGATTTTATCACCTCTGAGTTATGTGTTTCCCTGTCATCTCATCTTTCTTTCAAATATCTAATTGATGAATGCTTGGCTACAATTTAGTACAACCTCTACCGTGGAAATTATTATTATTGTTATTTAATAATTTATAGTTTTTCCTCTGTATCGGTTATCAACAGATACAAGACCTGTAGATGTTTAGATTCCAATATCATATGCTTTATTAATATTTTTCTTGTTTCACAGACTTCTGTTACAATGTGAGATTCCTCTTAAATTGTTGCCTCACCTTGTTAATAGCTTTATGTTTTTCCTCATATCATGCATGTTTCTTTTCCTTTAAATTTAACTCAGATACAAGAAACGACCTACAATTTAGTCATCCTATTAATTCGTGTTTTAAAATCATTCTCTTTACATTGTGAAATAGAGATAACGAAGCCTAAAAAGAAACACACAATTATATCTCCTTTACCTTTATCCTTCATGACAGTACCAATTTCAAGGTAGCCTAACATCGAACTCAGTCTTTCAGATCAAACCAACATCGCTCTAAATTTATTTAACACTATATTACAAACAACAAATAACCGGGTTGAGTTAGAACGTTCATGGGCAACAATTGAGAGAGATATCAGCATTCAAGAAAACTGGGAATTTCAATAGAGACAGTTGAGAAACCAATTATAGCCCTCACCTTTTAATATTTGATTTTTCTGTCCTCAACTCCCTCTATCTTTTCAGATGCCTTGACAGTATACTTTAGAGCCTTAAAGTATAAACTCAGGAACAACATGTGCAATGATGGGTGTAATTAGAATTGTTTAAAAGTAATTGACACAGAGCCCAAGATGCTTGGAGTGTAGAATTAAACTACAATCCAAGACCTAATTGTGAGAAGGAAATACTACATTATCTAAGTGCAAAAGAGAGAGAGGACAGAGAAAAATAGAATCAATCTTCACACATAAGAGACTAAGAAACTAACTCTAATCAATATTCATTAATCCTTGATAATGAGTACAATATATAGGCCTCTCCACATGAGGAGTAATGCGCACTAGGTTGGGATTTCCATGTGCATGCTCAAGTAAAAAAGTAACTTCTCCCAATAGAAACAATTGCCTAAAGTCAAAAGTTGCTAATAATAAGAAAAGGTAAAAAATATATGTGCGAACTTAGTGAGAACTCTACATGAAGTCAACATGCATTCCATAATAGAAAAAATCTCCTAGAATAAGACTAGAGTCCAAGAATGGAACTAAAGTCCTAACTTGATGAGAATTTGCTAATTATGTAAAGTCACTAAATAAGTGAAGTGAATTAACTCCAAGTATTAGATGGGTAATGCAGACTTCCCTAGGAGGATAATATTCTTAATAAAGTGCACTCTATAGAGATGAAATAGGAAATATATCCTAAAATTAAGGAAATAGGAATTACCTCCTAAAAAATAGGAATTTACTTAATGGTGGCTAAAAAATAAGAATTGGCCTAATGGTAGATAAAAAATAGGAATTTCCTAATGGTGGTTTATGAGCCCATGGTTTTGGAAACCCATGGTATTTTCCATGGTATTACATATAGGAATCCATTGGCTAACAATATACCTGCTATAAATAGACATGCTATAAAGAACAACCCTCCTAAATAGTAGGAAAAATGGAAAAAATGAGTATGTCATTAAATGTAATTGAGCATGTACCCCAACACCCCCCATGAAACACAAGTGGGGTGTGCAAAATGATGAGTCCCAAAAATATGAAGCCATGTTAGGTACTCATGTACAAGTATAGATGCATAAAAACTAAACAAAAGTGAGGTAAAGAGGGAAAACCCAGTGGGAACAACCACTGCCACCCCCCCGTTAAAATATGTTGCTAAAAATAAGAGAATGCTAACATGTTTGGTTGCTAAGATGATGTATCCCTCACTCTTAGAATTTCCCTCAATGAGACAAAATTTTGTTCAGTGAAAGAATTTGTGAATATGTCTGCCACCTATTTGAAGATGGACAGATTGATATCAATGATTCCATCCTGAATCTGTCCTCGAATAAAGTGCATATGAACCTCGATGTGCTTGGTTCGCTGCCTCTGAACTGATTCTCTAAACAACTTCAAATTACTTTGATTATCACACCATATAACTATCATGATGAAAATGAACTTCCAACTCTATAAGAAAGTGTTGCAACCAAATAGCCTGAGTAGTAACATTCACTATACCCCTCAACTCTGCCTCTACTGATGATAAATAAATTATTGATTGCTTCTTACTTGACCAATAGATAGGTCCTAATCCAAGGTAGAGGACATATCCTGAAGTGGACTTGTGATCAATGCTATCGCCTACCCAATCTGAGTATGTGTAACCAACAATATTCAAGGAAGATCCTGTTGCATAGTGTATACCAAAAATGGTAGTACCTTTGACATATCTAAGAATCCTCTTTGTTTCCTTCCAGTGAAGTTCATGAGGTTCTTGCATGTACCTGGAAAGTGATCCAACTACATAATAGATGTCTAGTCGAGAGTGTGTAATGTAGATACGAATCCCCACCAACTGTCAATATCTAGTACTCAACCAAAGGTGATGCAACGCCATCCTCTAGTCTAACCCTTGACTGAAAAGGTGTTGTAGATGGATTGCAATATGTCATATGAAACCTATCAAGTAGATATATGACATACTTGGACTGAGACATCTTGATTCTTGAATCATTCTGGCTTATTTCAAGACCAAGAAAGTAATGTAACTGTGCCATATATGTCATAGAAAACATGTCATGCAAAGCGGTCTGCACTGCAGCGATTGAAGATTCCGAGCTCCCCGTGATGAGTAAATCATTTACATATAGAAATATCAGTAGAAACGAATATGTGTTTCTCATCATATACACATTAGGATCTGATCTACATCTAAGAAAACCTCTAGAGAGAAGATAAGAGTCCATTTTAACATACCATGCCCGAGGTGCTTTCTTAAGTCCATATAGTGACTTCCTCAACTTGAAAAATAATGATGGATCTTGAACATATACCTTGGCTGCTCCATATATATCTCCTCATTAATATGTCCATGTAATTGTTCATTCTTCACATCCATATGGTGTACCTCCCACTTTCTAGCTATTGCAATAGCTAGAGCTAATTGAATGGAACCAATCTTGGAAATCGATGCAAAAGTCTCTCGATAGTAAATTCCTTGTACCTATGAGAAACCATTAGCTACAGACCCAAACTTATAATTTGTAATGTATCCATTAGGAACCCTATTTGTCTTTAAAATCCACTTACATATAACAATCTTCTTGTTGGAAGGTAGATGAACCAACTCTCATGTGTTGTTCTCTATCAGGGAATTGTACTCCTCGTTCATATCTTCCTCCCAATGGGGGTTTCCTTTAGCCTTTGCATAAGAATGAGGATTTTATCCAAGTACCATATAACAATAAATAGGAAAAAATGGCTCCATGGTAGTAAAATATTGCAGAGGCTCCATAAATTCAGATCTGGTTCTGTGTGGATCAACAGGATCACCCGCTAGATCACCCACTGGATGAAGAGTCTATTGTGCCCATCGTGGTTGATGCTCTAGACCGGAAAATTATTGCTTCCGATCAGAAATATGAGATATATTATATTCATATATCTGATCATAAATATGATCGGATGAAGTCTCACGAAGTTCCACAACTAGTGGCGGTGGAGATGGATGTGTGGATTGTTTCATAAGTACCTGTGAAGGACCCTCTTCAAACTTAACACACCTTTGAATGAATAATGTATCTAAAGTAGTATACAATAACCTGTATCCATTCAATCCCTCTATATATCCAACAAAAATACACTCCTTACTCTGAGCTTCCATATCTTTCCTCCTATCATAAGGGATCCTATCCCATGCACGAGAACCGAAAATTCTGAAGTGTGACTTCCGGTTTCTTCCCGCTCCAAGCCTCATATGGGGTGACTCCCTTGATTGATTTCTGAGGAACTCTATTCTGAATGTAGGTTGCACAGTTGATAGATTCATCCCATAAATTTGGAGGTAATGCTCTAGCCTGCAACATACAGTTGACCATCCCTTTCAATGTCCTATTCTTTCTCTTTGCTACCCCATTTTTCTATGGGGTATATGGAATTGTGTGCTGCAAATATGCACCTGATTCTATTAGGGACCTAACCCCTCATGTAGGTAGAATAATATATTCCGATGTAATAAAGGTCAATATTAATAAGGCCTAGCAATAAGGAAGAATAAGTCCAATGTAAGAAGACCTAATAGAAGCTTTTGCTTCTAGAAGGATCTTC
>JASDQU010712285.1:0-27484 GCA_032191745.1 Picea mariana | reverse complement strand
ATTACTTCTCCCTTGTCAAGTTTTTCATTGCTCTAAGTGCCCCACAGTTGGTGGTAGGTGGAAAACTAACAGTAGGCAGGGAGGTCAAATATGTCATTTTCTTCTAGGTACTCCAGGTCTTAACTGGTGAGTATTCAATACCCAGGCCCCTTGACCAAGAATACTCTTTCCTTGACCCCTCAGCACGTGGACATGATGAACTGGCCTCCCCACCACTAGTTGAATTTTCATAAACAGAGTTTCCCAAGTAAATAGGTAATTGGACAAGTGGGTTTGTGTCACGAATGAAAGGAATTAGGGAGTCTAGAATGACACTAAGTGTAGTGTCATCCTCATCTGATTCATGGCATCCTAGAAGAGGTGAAGTATCCCTATATAGAGGCAAAATAAGTAGAGAACATTTTTCAGGCTAATAAGGTTCAATAGGGCACAAGGGAAGGCTAAGTTGTTTATCCTTTACAGTTATGAGAGAACGACTCACTACTTTCTTTAATGACTCAACCCTCGATAAACCAGCCGATGTATCATCGTTATCCACCTGTCGTGCGGAACCCACTAAGGAAGGTTTTGTAATCTCCCTATCCACAACTGAGGACATCACAACTTTGGAGGTATAATTTTTCAACCAGCATGAAGCATCTAGAGTATCCCTCTCCCACAAAGTTAATGAATAAAAAAGTGTTGGACAATAAAGTTTTAACTTACTCGATAGCGTATCCAATGGCTCAGACTGGCATGATACCTCCGGCAGATAGTGAAGTGCCCCGACCCCTAAAGAGTCTGCTTCAGGAGAAGTGCCTCAAAATTCCATATACATTGTTGTGTCTTTCGACACCTCTTCCTCAATCCATCCATTACATTCCATCTGTAGGTGTCTTTTACTATGACAGAGGATACATCTGAATGGTATGTCAAGATAATCCAGCCTCTATAGTACCCTTTGACCCCTCCATTCAATTTCTATCACCTTTGGAAGACCATAGTGAATAACCAACTCAACCAAAATTTTCCCAATATTTCAGGACGATGCTGAAAGTGTCTATCTATCCACCATAATAAAGGTACCCAGTGAGTTATCGATAGCCTTCATGGCATATTCATTCCAGATATGTAAAGGTAAATCGGGTAGTAAAACCTACAGATGGCGTTGTTGGAAATATTCAGTCATCGGATCAAATGCTACCCTCCAACGCTTCAACGTTAAACTATTGCCTTCAATCACCCACCTGTTGTCTAGTAGCAAAGTCAAATCATCCAGTGATTTGAAAATCAAACCAAACCAGCCTTTGGTTAAGAATAAAACCGCAGGTACGTAACCTAATAAAGGTGCCCAGGTTTTCTCAACCCATATGGATACCGCAACCTCACAAATATTGCTATAGGATAATCTCCCAACCAGTACACACAGGGCCATCCTACAGGTCTCCTCAAGACCGATATCTGACCCCAAAACCATCCTCTTAATCACCTTATCGGCCTTCCATTGTCTGTGTCTAACCCCAGAAGAACTCAAACTCTTTCCCACCTTCCTCTGAGAGAAATGGAAGCTTGTGCCTCTAACACCCTCTTCCTAACCGATCTCAAGCGTAACCTCCTCCACAGACTGATGACTAACAGACAAGCCAGGAAGAAAACTAGTAAATGAGGGAGAAACTCCAAACTTCCCTCTAATAGGTGTAGTAGGTAGTGAGGTCAAATCATTTGAGGAACGATTTAATGTGTTCGTACCCACTCCCAAGGAGTCTACAGTAGTGAAAAGACCTTCCCTCTGCTAAAGGGCCTCATCAGCTGCACCCATTAGTGCACTGACATCATCTTCCAATCCTTCATGTCGACGATTCACCATTATATGCCACCTGGGATCCATTGAGCTCGTCCCCCCAAGAGACGTCAAGGGTGGACCAGTTTCCAATAATAGCAATAAGTATCAAATTTTAATGGGAACGGGGGCCCATCTGCCAGTATTTGTTGTTGTCTGCTAGAAAAATGGTAAAGGAAGATGAAACAACACGGCTAGTTAACAAGCCACTGAGTAATAACTGGAAGTACAGTAGCTAAAATTCCCCAAAACTAACAGAGAGTAACCTCAAAATCCAGAACCCCACTAAATAAAAAGGTTAATAGGTGAAAGGATAGTTTAATAAATAATCAGGTACAGTAGCAAGGCTCCTTCTCCAAGGAGAGAGCTAAAAACATTTTCGTGAAATAAAGAGGTAAAACCAAAACCCAACTAACCCTATCGAAACCTAATAAGAATTAAATGCACTTGTAAGTGTGAGTTATGATCTTTGTAATGAAATTATAGTTTAATTCAATAAGGTTACAAATTTGGAAGTGAGAATACTTATAAAAATAAAAATAAGAACAATGAGAAGTTCTACTATTAAAATCTAATGAGAAATTATACCTAGTGACTAATTATTAGGGAACCTACGAAGTTTAAAAGAGAAAATCAGACATATTCATGAAGATAAAGTGTGACTCCTTATTTATGATGCTTAAGAGGAAATATGAATTTTTGAAGAAGATAGATAATGTGTAGCTCCTAGATGTGGGTATGGATTTTATTGATTTTTAGATAAATTGTGGCTCCTAGTTGTAGTTATTGATTTTAATGATTTTTAGATTAAATGACCTTTTAGGTTAATTTGTCAAAGTGATATTTGTTGATTTTAGTAAGAAATTCTCTCATAAGTGGATGATGATAATCAATTTTGAAATATGTCAATTAGTTGATCAAGCTAACTTGTCAATTAAAACAATAAGTGTTTCATATTTAATTAGATCGAGTATAAAATATTGTTAACTTGTCATTATAATGTTAAAAGAGTTGGGGATAATACCATATTGATGATCTAAGTTTGTTGTTATAATGAATTTTCTCTTTCATATTTGTGTTGCAAATGCATTTGTAGCTTAGATATATGCTTCTATATTTTCTTATGAAATCATGTCAATTAATGGTTAGACTATAATGAATGGAAAAAATACATTGTACTCTCACTAGAATACAATATTGATTCAATTTCTAGTTGTACAAAATATAGGACATAGATAAATTGTGAATATAGTTTAATATAACATATAGAGATCGTGATTAAGGGAGAAATTGTAGCATGGTGGAAAATAAAATTGAGAATTACATGTGTAACTATGTGTGAAGATCTAGATGTTAATAGAGAATACCAACTAATGAATTATCCCAATCAAGAATTTATATCAAGAATTGTAAATTTTGGTTGGATGGATCTTGTTGGTCCTAAAGTCTACACCTGACTACTAAAGGGCGGAGCTCGGCCACCTCAAGTTATGAATGGTTGGTTTTTTTATTTATTTATGGGTCAGTTGGAGGGTTGGTTTACCAAGACATGAGCATAGTTTAGTTGGCCAAATGACATGGGCGGGGGTCCTCCTTGGCTAGTGGCATAATAAGGACAGACAAGTGAGATAGTAAAGGTAAAACAAAGAAAAACAACAAACCATTCAATGAACAATCTTATGTCAGAAGTTTAAATCTTAAAATATCATTTCAAGCATTAAACATGTACCAAAAACATAGTCATTCCCACAGGTTGTAACAAAAACAAATCTTCATCAAAGCATAGTTGTTATCTCAGGTTGCATATTAATAAAGACAAGTTATATGGTGGATGAAGGGAAATAAACGTACTTTGCAAAAATCAAAACTGTATTCAAGATAAGAAACACATACGAATTTGGAAACAAACACACTGTCATCAATAATATCTTCGCCAATTAGAGATCTTTAATCCATGCATAGAATGGCTCCAACTAGTTTTTGTATTGATCTTTTTCTCCCCAAAAATTGAACCCTCAAAACATACAAAAACTACATATTTATCAAAGTTGCAGAGGCTCTTGTCCATCTGCGACTGCGACTTAACCCTACACTACCAGTTTTAAAACAACTTATTAACTTAACTAGAAACTGTTGGAGTATAGTAATGTATACTTCATACTTGACTTAACAAAAAAGAGTGGTTCTTATCACACATAAAAGACCACTTATTATTCTTTAAATTTAAAATATTCTTGAACTAAACAATTAAAAACTGTTATTTGCAATAAAATTAGATTGATGCATGTGCTGGAGTGAACTGAGATCTGACAGAAAATGACTAGGAGTGACAAAATCGAGTTATGTATTGATCATGAAAATGCATGTGCATTGTTGGAAGCCACTGGATATAACTGAATGTATTGGTAGTGAAAGAAGCAAATCATCTGGTGTTTTCCCGGAGTCTCCAATATTCTTTATGCAGTTTGGATTATAGTTTCCCCAATTCTGGTTTGGCGTTGTAGGGTCCGGATTCCAGAACTTTTGTTCTGTACCTGTTGTTTATTACCGACCTACTGCCAGATGGCCAATATGATGATGTGGATTGGCTTGGCACTCTCTAGTTTGGTGCCCCTTTCAAATTTTAAAATATGCCATTAATAGAGATAATCCATTCTGAGATTTCAGTGTTCGAAAGTTTTGGAGTGCAGAATATTCATATCTCTTGGAGACCCAGAGTCATTAACCACCACTTATGCTAATTAACATGAGATTAAGACTTTCATCATTAATTATTTCGGGAGTTCGGGAGTTCAGGAGTTTGGGACTGTGAATGATAAGTTTGAGAATCTCTCAGAGTGACAATGCTATAGAGTGACATGGCAGTTCAGGACCCACTTTGGTTGTTCAGGGCTTCGACACTTTGGGGGTTCGGATAACTATGCTTCCTTTGATTTGAAATTCCCCAGAGTGCTAATATCCTAGAGTGCTAATCATGTTTATCTTAATTAACCCGGGATTATCCTTTAGTGATTTGGCATTTGGGAGTTTGGACTCTGACTCTTTTGGAAACTGTGTTAACTCTCGATCAAAATCTCTCGGAGGAAATTTCCCCAGAGTGATGTGGTGGCTGTGATGTCACGACCAATGAAATGTCATGAAAATAAGGGTGACACGTGTCACCTAGAATGGGGAAAATGGAATGCTGAAAATGCTCGAAATGAGTGCCACATGTCGACGACCGATGGATGTCACATGTCACCATGGATGAATTCTACGTGTCAGCATAGATGAGCGCTACGTGTATCTGTAGATGAGCGATGCGTGTCTCTGGAACTTCAGGACTTCATCTCTTCGGATCTTCAAGAGTTTTTGAATGTAGAGTGTGGATATCTCCCAAACAACTAACCTCCCGGAGTGATGTGGCAGTTCAGGGCTCTGATACTTCGGGGGTTTGTGATTGTCATGAAGTAAAACCTCTCAGATGGTTGATCCTCTAGATATGATGTGGCAGTATGATGTGTCATAATGTTGATGTGTCACATGAAGAAGAGTGACATGTGTCACTCAAAATAGTACAAATGACAGACCCAAATATGCTTGAAATGAGTGTCATGTGTCGTGAGAGGATTGTGCCATGTGTCATGATATAAGAGTGACACGTGTCTTTAACTCTTCGACACTTCAGTGATCTGGATATGACGTGTCTAGGACGTCACTGTCACTGATCGACACTTCGAGGGTTTGTAGAACTGGCGTGTCTGTGACGTCACTGTCACTAGTGTGGCATCAACGTTTCGACGTTCGAGAGTTTTTGAGTGTTGTGTTTGGAAATCCTCAGAGGAATATCGTCGAAGAGATGCGACGGTTCGGGGTCCAGGATTTTTCCACAAAGACAACTTTGACATTTCAGCACCGAAGTCGCGGAGTGGCTTATGTAACTCTTGTGGTGAAACCTCGCACAAATTCTGGAATCTCGAATGTGTGAGAGTCGTTGATCTGGCGGCCTGTTGGATCTCCACCAATGAAATTTGACCTGTATGTTTGGCTTGAAATCTAAGCCCGAAAATGACTTCTCTGAATTTTTTCATTCTGTTCACGGGAGTTCTCTGTGTGCACAAAAGACTCAGTGGACCTATTGCACGTTCAATCAATGGAAAACATGATGACAAGTATTTCGAACCAAATCACGACATGCAATTATCCTTCAAGAAAATAGAAACAATTTGCGCAAAGAATCAATCAAGAAAGATAACGATAAACAACCAAGTCACTTAGTAATGGGAAACGACTTAACCAATGAGAAGAGGAATAATTTTGATGAAGGCATAGGGAAAAGATGCAGGAGGGGTAGGGGTGCAGACTTATCTCTCAACATTGGCTCCAACTCGGAATAACGCTTCCCTGTGAGGTGCTAAGAACAACAGATCAGTGCCTTCGAATTAAATAACTTTATCCCACCTTCCTTTTCTTACCTTTGTTTCTGTCTGCTAGCCATGTATATCTGCTACTGCCTCTCATCCATGCATCTTATTGAACTTAAAACTACAACTACACCCTAGTGCTTTTGTTGGGCTATGGAATCTTTATTCCCAAGAAAACTAACTAATCAAAAACGAAAAAGGAAAGTAGTTATGGTACAAGAGGGACCTTCCTTCGGTATTTCAAGCAAAATAATGTTTCAAGAAGCACCCATTTACTGGGCCCCCAAAACTTTCAGTATCATCCAGATTATGTAAGACAAATGTGTTATTTTACACAACCTCAACCACCTTAAAAGGACCGAACCAGAGGTTATCGAACTTACCATGCTTGGAATTTTCTTCCCTTTTGGCATCCCACCTCAGGACCAAGTCGCCTTCTCGAAAGATCTTGTTCTTGGTTTTCTTATCAAAATATGATTTGATTTTTCTATGGTATGCTTAAGTGATCTGACTCAGTCCTTCTCTCTTCTGTTGAACTTCTAGAATCTGAAAGATTATCCTCTAGATGTCATTTGACTCCTCCATTTCTTCCTGTAGGAATTTCAAAATTGGTATACCAAGTTGAGTGGGGAAGACAACATATATCCCATAGACTAGCCGAAATGGTGAGGTTCCCAATGATCTCTTGGTGATGATCCTATCAACCCACAAGGCATACTTAAGTTCACAATTCCATGATTTCTTGTTTTCAATCAGCAATTTCTTGATGATCCTGATGAGAGTCTTGTTTGATGACTTGCCAACCCATTCCCCCAAGGATAATAGGGCGTGGAATTTTTCAAGGCAATGTTATGGCTTCCATAGAAGTCAATCATGTATTTGGACTTGAATGCTCGGGCATTGTCTATTACAAGTTTTCTAGGGTAGTCGAACATGGCAAAGATATTGGTTTCCAAAAAGTTCATAATCACTTTTTCAGTAGATTCCTAGTGGGCACAGCCTCAATCCATTTGGTAAAGTAGTCAATGGAATTGAGGATCCACTTGTGCTACCCACTGGAGGGTGGATTTATCTCACCTATGAAATCTAATCCCCGTTGTTGAAAGGGGCCACTGGGAGTGATAGGTTTCGGGGGCAGTGAGAGTAACTTTTTCTTGCCTAAAAACTTTTGACATTCATTGCATTCCCTTACTGTAGTGAATACATCAGAAAAAAGGGTGGGCTAGTAGTACCCCGCCCTTAGGATCTTGAGGGTTGTAGCTTTCCAATGTTGGTGTCCCCCACAAACTCCCCTGTGCATATATGTTATGACCTGCTTAGCTTCATTTTCATTAAGACACTTTAATAGGATGCCAACATGATCCCTCCAACACAGGTTCTGATTTAAAATGCAAAATTTTATAGCTTTTAATTTGAGGGATTTGGCCCTCGTCTTCTTCAAATATGGTGGGCATTCTAGGTGCTATAGAAAGTAAATAATATATTGGTACCAAGGTGAATAAGAGTAGTTTTCACATACTTGCATGATTTCTTGTCCAGACAGTGTCATGAGTGCATATATTGGGTGAACCTATGATGTAATTCCATCACCTTACAATTTGATTATGATAACAAATTGGCAAGTCCTTGTCCCTTGATCAACTTGGTGGGATTTATGTGCAGGTCATACTCCATCAATTTGAAAATCCATTTCCCTCTTTTCCCTTCACTATCTGGCTAGACCAGAATCTCTTTAACACTATTGCTAGGAACATAGGCTATTATGCTAGACTGTAACACATACACCCTGAAGGTTTTCAATGCTTTGACCAATGCATAGGCCTGTTTTTCTAATATTTCATACTTCAGTTCAGCATCTTGGAGGGATTTGTTGAAAAAGGCTATGGTTTGTTCATGCCCTGCTTCATTCTTTTACAGTAGCATAGTAGTAATGGTTTCCTTGGAGGCGAAAGAAAAGATAAATAACTCTTTGGCATAGTTAGGGCTGACTAATACAGGGGATTCAACCAAGGATTTCTTAATCTTATGGAATGTTGATTTTTCCTCCTGTGACCACTTGATAACAACATCTTTCTTCAACATGTTGGTGATAGGCCTTATGATTTCAGCAAATTTTGGCACAAAGCACCTCAAAAAAATTAGTTTGCCTATAAAAGAATGAATAGGCTTCTTGTTTCTGAGAATTGCAATTTTTTGAATGGCCTCCACTCTCTTAGGGCCTATTTTTATACCTCCTGTTGATATGATGTGGCCTAGGAGTTTACCTTTTGGCATATAAAAGTGGGACTTCTTTGGATTCAAAGAGATCCCATACCTTCTGCATTTTCGGAAAATTTTCTTAAGGTGTTGTAAATGCTCCTCATATGATTTGGAGAAAATGGTGATGTCATCCAAATATATAACCATAAATTTATCTTTATCCCCCACGAAAGCTACATCCACGGCCCTCTGAAAAGTGGCCCTTGTGTTCATCAACCCAAAGGGCATTTTGTCATACATAAATGTTCCCCAAGGGGTGGTGAATGATGTTTTTTCTTTGTCTTCACATACTATTATCTGGTTATAACCAGAGTACCCATCCAGCAAGGAGATTCTATGGGAACCTACTACCCTTTGTAAAATATGGTCCATCTTGGGCAGGGGGTAGTTGTCTTTTAGAGAACACTTATTGAGATTTCGGAAATCAACACACAAGCGTATTTCCCCACTCTTTTTTCTCACATGTACCAAGTTGGCCACCCAGTCTGAGTACCTCAAGGGCACAATAATTCTGGCATCAAGCATTATTTTCATCTCTTTTTCAATTATGGACATCAACATGGGATTAAATATCCTGATCTTCTATCTGAATGGCTTAGAACCAACCTTCAAAGGGATCTTATGTTGGATGATGTTAGTGTCAAATGTCTTCAAATCGTCATGTGACCATGCAAAAATATCAACAAAATTTTTCATGAGGCTGACATACCTGTCTTTTTGTTCTAGAGGTAGTGCCTTGGACAGTTTGACCATTTTGGGATTTTTAGCGGTCCTAATGTTGCATTCGATCACTTCCTCGTCTTGATTTTTTATGGCAACTCCTCTGGAGACATCATGACTGTAAAATAACCTTTCAAGTGGCACTAGACCCTTGGGGATGTGGTTCCTTTTAAGTTCCACAATGTTGTTTCCAGCCACTTTGTTCAACAGATGAGATGTTTTTTGATCTCTTGATTCATCATCTTCACCTTCTTGATATATAGAGATATTGGAGAATTATTCTATGGTCCGCAGAAAAATTTGCAGCTCCAGGTCATCACTAAATATCTGTCAGTGCTTGATGTTGTCTGGTATGGTTGTCATGTGTCTGACTTCCACCTGATACTTGATATTTGGGCCAATGGGAGGTCTGAAGGTGCTGGCAGCCAATGCCAAAGAATCTGCCTTCTGATTTGCCTCTCTAGGAATGAAAGAAAAGTTGAATTCCAGAAATAATTTGTCAACCAGGTCCCACACCTCATTCTTGTATTGTTTGACCCTCTGTTGTTTAGCTTGATAGATGTTCTTGACTTGATTGATGATCAACTCAGAATCACCAAATACCGCCAAATTTTCAATGGTCATGTCTTTAGCAACCCTCAACCCAAGCACTAGAGCTTCATACTCAACTATATTGTTAGTATTCTCGAATTCTAGCTTATAAGTAAGCATTATAACCTCATGTGCAGGGTAAATGAGGACTATACCAGCCCCAGAACCTTCTTTTGATGAAGATCCATCAAAATACATCTTCCACACCTTGTTTTGTTGATCTGTCAAAGGTCGATCTTTGCATTTGGTGATTGTAATTTCCAGTTCATCACCATTTAAATGAAAAATAGATAAGTTGATCTCATCCTCAACAACATAAATTGAGTGATTGCTTGGATTATGATTGTTGCTGACAATATAGGCCAATCTGACCTCTCTTTATAGTCTCATGTGCTCTCCTATGAAAACAGGGATGGTGGCATATGTGAGGTCCATTTGTAATGATCCCCCAACCTTCTTGGCCCACGTCTTGGACAAAAGCATACCAAACTTGGGGGAATATCAGCCACAACGATGTCCATCACTACACTTTTCATGGGTAACTATGCCAAATAAACAACCAGATCCTTTATTAATCTCAAACATTTGAATTTTTTGGAGTCAAAGGAGTAAAGGTCTTGATAGGGCTTGGTGATCTCCAGACCTAGTGCCTCCATAAAAACTTTAGGCATGACATTGTGTGAGTCACCTGAGTCCATGAGATAGTTAAGTAGGATCTTGTCATGGAAATTTAGAGATATGTAGAATGGTGGAGAAGAATAAAATCCATCCTCAATGTGTGGGCCCACAGTAATGGTTGGGTTCTCATCCTACAGACTAATTTCATCAAAAGTTACAACAGAAGTAGGTGGTTGCAGAACCTTCATAATGGATTGTTTGAAAGGATCATTTTTCAACAATTCTGATAGAGGTACATGGATATTGATCTTGCTCAACTCATGCTCTAGGTTGAAAGGTTATTGTGGCCTATCAACTTCCTTTACTTCAGGGACATCAGGTTTAAATGGAGGAGGTTGGTGAGATTTAGCCACCGCACCATTTCTTGGATTTGGCTTGGGAGGAACCTTTGTTTTTTTGTTCTGATCAGAGGTGGTGGATTTAGGAGTGCATGTTCTAGGCCTCAAGTCATATTTATTTTGAGGTTGGCCTTGAATAACTCCCTCTTCCCCTATCTCAACATCAAACTTATCTGGCAGTTGTGCTACCTCATAATCTTGTTGCGTTAAGTGACTGGTGTGAAAATCCATTTCATTGAATAGTAAAATAGCATCATCCACAACATCATTGTCTGCATCCATCTCCTCAATATGATTATTTTGGAAAGGAGGTACTACTCTTTGGTCATCAACATTCCTCCTCTCTCTCTGCATTATTTGAGCGGCATCATTCTGTCTTCTAAACTAGTTGGGATTTTTGTTCCCAACCCCTTGAAAATATTTGTTTGGTTTTTTAGATTCCCATTTTGGCTTAGCTATTTCAGATGTCATATCATTTAAAGTTTTTGTCATTTCATCAATTTTAGAATCATACGTGGTTGGGTTAGATGAGGCAAGGGAATCCTCTCTCTGTTTATTCTTGACTTTTTTAGATCTGGTCTATAACCAGTCTGATGCCAAAATGTTAGATTCAACCTTAATGGTTGCTTATTGCATGGATAGTAAGGTAGTGGATCTTCTCTCCCTCAACAGAAGAGCTAATTATGCATCAAATGCATTGGAATAAGTGATCTTGGAAAAGGATTCAGTTGGTTTTATCCCATCTGGGATTCTACTATACATCTTATTAAATCTCTTGGTGAAGTCTAAAATATAATCACCATTCTTTCTCTTAAGGGCCCCAAACTCAATGATGTAATACAGATAATCCCTTCTATCTCCCCATTGCTTTATGAAAGCCTCATCTAATGCATCAATATCTGCAATGGAGGTCGGAGGGAGGGCCCATAACCATTTTCTTACCTCCCCATCAAGACTTTGTACAAACAACCTCGTCCACACATATGCATAGTCAATGTTAAAGTTGTCTACAAAGTTGTTCCTCAGTTGTGACATCCCCTTCCCCATTATATTTGGGCAAATATTTCATGTAATCTGTGGCTAGGAGTGCATGCAAGCCTACAAGCAGAACTAGGGGTGCATATCTGGCAGCAATAATGGCATCCATCATGTTAACAGCCATTGTTTGGGAAATAGGAATATGAATATTGATTGGAGATATATGGGTGGATGTTGGACTAGATGATGAAGTAGAGGCAGGATTTGAAGGTGTCTGTGGTTCCTTGGAATTGTGATTCTTAGGGCTATCAAATTCAAGCTGCTTGTGATGATGAAGAACAGTAGATTCATGAGGTGCAACTTTACCCTTGAGGGGTGAAGTATATCTATGAGCTAAGGTGGATTTTCTTAGTTGTCTTTCTGTCTCAAAGGCTACTATGTCATTCTTAGGGTTAGGATGAGCCTTAGTGGCTCTGGTGTGCTCAGATTTGGATTTCTTGAGTCCTTTTTTGGGAGCCAGTGTTTCTTTTTTGAAGTTAAAACAATGGAATCACTAGGTGAAAGATGGCAGTCTGAAAGTTTCTAATATTTTTTCACCATCAAAGGTCAGATTTGATCATTGTCGTTCTCCAAGGGAAAGATATTTTGTTACTTCATTCCCTAGTAATGGCACCAGAAGATGTTGGTCCTAAAGTATGCACCTCACTGCTAAAGGGAAGAGCTAGGCCACCTCAAGTTATGAATGGTTATTTTTTTTTATTTATGGGTCAGTTAGAGGATTGGTTTACCAAGACATGAGCATATTTTGGTTGGCCAAATGACATGGACGAGGGTCCTTTTTTACTGGTGGCATAATAAGGACACTCTTGGGCTAAATTTCGCTCATGGGATAACTTTTCATGGTTTTTCCAAAAACAAGATTCGCTATTTTAAAAATTAATCACCCAAATTCTATAAGATAAAATTATTTTACATTATAAATCACCAATTTTTTATAAAAACTATATAAAATACTTAAAAAATTGAATATTTTTTTAAAAATATCGCCAAACATTTATAGTTGAGATATCAATGATTAGTAATATTCACCAAGGTTTCTACATTTTAAAATAAATTTCCATCCTTAAAATCATCCCTGAAGGAAAGACAAGTGAGACGGTAAAGGTAAAACAAAGAAAAAAAACAAACCATTCAATGAACAATCTGCTCCCAAAAGTTTAAATCTTAAAATATCATTTCAAGAATCCCACATGTTGTACCAAAAAAAAATCTTCATGAAAGCATAGTTGTTATCAAAGGTTGCATATTAATAAAGACAAGTTATACAGTAGTTGAAGGGAAAGAAATGTACTTCGCACAAATCAAAATTGTATTAAAGATAAGAAACACATACAAATTTGGACACAAACACAATGTCATCAATAGTATCTTCACCGGGTAGAGAGCTTTAATCCATGCACAGAATGGGTCCAACCAGTTTTGTATTGATATTTTTCTCCCCAAAAACTGAACCCTCAAAACATACAAAAACTACATATTTATCAGAGTTGCAGAGGCTCTCATCTATCTGGGACTGAGACTTAAACCTACACTACCAGTTGTAAAACAACTTACTAACTTAACTAGAAAATGTTGGAGTATAGTAATGTATACTTCACACTTGACTTAATAAAAAAGAGTGGTTCTTATCACACATAAAAGACCATTTATTATGCTTTAAACTTAAAAGAGTCTTGAACTAAATAATTTAAAAATGTTATTTGCGATAAAATTAGATTGATGCATGCGTTGGAGCGAACTAAGATCTGACAGAAAATTACTAAGAGTGACAGAACTGAGTTATGTATTGATAATGGGCATCCATGCGCGCTATTGGAGGCCAATGGAGATAACTAAATTTATTGGCAATGAAAGAAGAAAATCATCTAGTTTTTTCCCGGAGTCTCTAATATACTTTCTGCAGTCTAAATTATAGTTTCCCCAATTCTAGTTTGGCGTTGCAGGGTTCGCATTTCAGAACTTTTGTTATGTACATTTTGGTTATCGTCGAACTACTGCCAGATGGGAAATCTAATGACATGGATTGGATCGACGCTCTCTGGTTTGGCACCCCTTTCAAATTTTAAAATATTCTATTAACGGAGATAATCCATTCTAGGATTTCGACGTTCGGGAGTTTTGGAGTGCATAATATTCATATCTCCCGGAGGGCCGGTGTCATTAACCACCACTTATGGTAATTAACCTGAGATTAAGACTTATGATAATTAATCATTAATTATTTCGGGAGTTTGGGGCTATGAATGCTAATTTTGAGAATCTCCCGGAGTGACAATGCTACGGAGTGACATGGCATTTTGGGACCCACTTCGGTTGTTTTGAGGCTCTGGCACTTTGGGGGTTTGGAGAACCGTGCTTGCTTTGATTTGAAATCCCCTAGAGTGCTAATCTCCCAGAGTACTAATCACGTTTATCTTAATTAATCCAGGATTATCCTTTAATCATTTTGTGTTAGGGAGTTTGGAATTCATCTCTTTTGGAAACTATGTTAACTCTCGATCAAAATCTCCTGGATGAAATTTCCTCAGAGTGACGTGGAGCCTGTGACATCACGACCGATGACGTGTCATGAAAAGAAGGGTGACATGTGTCACCTGAAATGGAGAAAATGGTGTTCTGAAATGCTCTAAATGAGTGCCATGTGTCGGTGACTAATGGATGCCACGTGTCACCATAGATGAATACTATGTGTCAGTGTAGGCGAGAACTACGTGTCTCTGGCACTTCGGGACTTCGTCTCTTTGGGATTTTTTGAATGTAGAGTGTGGATATATCCCGGACAACTAACCTCCCAGAGTGACGTGGCAATTCGGGGCTTCGGTCCTTTGGGGGTTCGCGATTGTCTTGAAGTAAAACTGATGGATGATCCTTCCAATATAATGTGGCAATCTGATGTGTCATATCGTTGATGTGTCACATGAAGAAGGGTGATGTGTCACTCAAAATAGTTCATATGAAAGACCCAAATATGCTTGAAATTAGTGACATGTGTCGTGATAGGATTGTGCCACATGTCATGATAGAAGAGTTCCACGTGTCTTCGGATCTTCGGCACTTCGATGATTTGGATCTGATGTGTCCATGACATCATTGTCATTGATCAAAACTTTGGGGGTTCGGAGAACTAACATGTCCGTGACATCACTATCGTTGACGTGGTGTCGACATTTTGGCGTTCGGGATTTTTTGAGTGTGGTGTTTGGAAACCCTCAGAGGAATATCACTAAAGTGATGCAACGGTTCGACGTTCGGGAGTTTTTGTAAAAGACAAATTTAATGTTTCAGCGTTGAAGTCACGGATTGACTTATGTAACTCTTGTGATTAAACCTCGCGCAAGTTCTGGAATCCTGAATGTGGAGTGGCTCTGAATTTCTGCATTCTATTCATGGGTGTTCCCTCTGTACACAAAAGACTTGGTGGACCTGTTGCATGCTCAATCAATGGCAAACATGATGATAAATATTTTGCCCCAAATCACGACATGCAATTATTCTTCAAGAAAACAGAAACAATTTGTGCAAAGAATCAATCAAGAAAGATAGAGATAAACAACCAAGTCATTTAGTAATGGTAAATGACTTAACCAACTAGAAGAGGAATAATTTTGATGAAGGCATAGGGAAAAGAGGCAGGGGTGTAGAATTAGGTCTCAAGAGATCCCAAAATTAGTTTGAGAGGGTGATTGAAGAACTCTATGAAAACCAAGCAATTAAGAATATGTATTTAGTCCAAAGTGTAAAAAAATGGTTTTACATAGATCTGCATGAGGGATTTTCCATACAATACGACTCTATTATAGTTTTTTGATGGAACACAATAATAGTGTTACTATTCATCATTATGAGTACATTGTTATTGGTAATGGGGGTTCCACCCATGAGAGGGATAATATTTGTAATCAAGTGAGAAGATTGGAAGAAGGAAGCAGTGAAAATGCTTGGGATATAAGGTTTATAAGGTTAAGGAAGCAAGCAAAAGTAAGTTTAATGAATTACTAAATAACCTTTGATTGACAATTGTCAAAGAAAAAGAGTAAGGGGAGGTTGAAGAAATATAAGAATGATCCAAATTAATAAAAAAATGATTATGAGAAGCGAGTGCAAAGATGAGAGAATAAAAGAGAGGCCACAAGAAGAGATGTTGTTTTTTATTCAAGAGGAATTTCACTAACAAGAGAATTACATGACAAAGATTAGTCAAATTTATCAAGATCAAATGTTAAAAATCAAAGTGAAAAAGAAGAAAAAGTTTCTTCAAAAGAGGCTTGATAGAGCCTAGAGAAAATCATCAACATTAAGCCAAGATGAAGAAGTGGATACATTTTTGTAAGCATTGTCTGAGGAACATTAACACTTGTATTAAAAGGGCTTTACATTAGCACTAAATATGACCATAAAAGAGAGATAGTCAATTTCAATCACCTACTAACACAGGAGGTAGAATAATGCTCATGATAATGCTCAAAGAAGATTAAGCTTATACGAAACCCTTTCATAAAAGCTATGTGTTCAACCTTGTAAATCATAAATATTAAGATAACTTAACAAAAATGATTAGATATTAGATAAATTAATGATGTAAGTACCCAAAGAAAAAATATAATAATTAAGAATGTCCATTGAGGATGGAGAAGAACAATACTTATATGAATAAAAAAAATTAGGAAAATACTTGCTTGCTAAGAAAGAATATGAATCGAGAAGAATCACTTATATGGATAAAAAAATTTAGGAAAATACTTGCTTGCTAAGAAAGAATATGAATTGAGAAGAATCAAATCCAAATAATATTGAAGCAAATAATGAGAATGAGTTGAGAGCAATCTAATCCAAATAATAGAGAAGCAAATAATTATACAATTAAAGAAAAAGATAGAAAAATTCGCCTAGCTTTACAAAGTTTATGAGCATAATTTATCAAAACTTTGAGCAATTCGTCAATATCAAAACTTTTATTTTAAAATATAAGTCAAAGTCAAAAGAAACAACCTATTACCAATACCCATATTAAATAAAATAAACAACATAAATCAAAGTCAAATTTAAAATCAAAAGAGGCAACATATTACCAATACCAATATTAAATAAAATAAAAACAATAGCTAGATCTGGGAATATTCCCATGCCCTTACCAATATATGAGGGTCATGAAGACCCAAAGACATTGCTTTATTTGCAAAAGAATTTCGAACGCCAATAGCGCAACAAATGAAGATAATAAGATGGTATAGTTTTCTAGTACCCCAAGAAATAAAGGTAATACCTTGTCCATGAACTTAATAGATGGAAATACACCTTCTAAAGTTTATATAAAGAAGAGTTTCTTAGAATTTTTCAAACCTGGGGATCTAAACACTTTGTTGCTTAGAAATTATATCAAATAACAAAAACATCCCATAGAATCTATGGAAGATTATGGAACACAATTTAAGGACTTGCTATGTTAAATTCCAAATGGTCTTAGGCCTAAATTGTTGCAATAATGGTTTCAATGGTGGAGTGATCCCAAAGCTAAAGGGTCTATTATATGTTCATGAAATCAAAATTATGATTGTGTAATTAAAAATTTTGAAAAAAAAGAAAAGAAAAAAAAACATGTTGAGAAGAGGTTCACACATTGTGGAACTTGAACATCATGACTAAACATGGTGTGACAATAGATTATAGTTATCTTTGACATTACAAGTTTATAAAACACCAAAATTGAACTATTTATCTATTAATAAGATGCAGTAAGTGTTATTTTTATTATGATATATGTTTAGTAAGTGCATAGTGGTTATTCTTATTATGATATATGTTGGCATAGTGGTTATTCTTATTATGAAATATGTTGGCATAGCCACCTTACTTGGTATAAGTTGTAGTTTCCCTTGACATTATAAGTTTATAAAAACACCAAATTTGAATTATTTATTTATTAACAACACAGGTTGCAGAGCAACAAGTCCCTACTGAGAAGGTAGAGAAGCTTAGTCTTGTTACCGCAACCAAAAGAAGGCACATTGTTACTACTTCTCCTGATCCAGAAATGCCAAAACACGATTGTAAGAAACAACAAAGTAATCCATGTGAGAGCGTGCATTCTTTTAATCCATAATAGAATCAAACAAATGAAATATATAAGTGTTAAACAACGTAAGCGACACCAAAAGAACCAGTAGTTTAAGCACTTGAAGAACCAGTCTCTTCGCTAATGATGTTGTTGTTTAAGCCTTTGATCCAATAGATTATGCAGGTGATCTAGTGGATTGTGTAGTTGTTTAAGCAAGTGATTAATCCATTAATTAAGTAGTTGACTAAGCAACATATCCAGCCACAGAGCTAGTTGTTGTTCCAGCACCAGTACCATGATTTAGCCCAAGAGTCGATGTCAAATTCAAATAGCACCTCCCCAATGAGCATAGTCACTACCCACCATACAATTCATAGCTGAATTAGCAGAGCCACAACATATAGCATTGCATAGCTTAGCATAGGATTGGTAACAATACTATTTATTTATTTCATCATCTTGTCTGTTGTAACTTACATATTTCTTATCAAACTAGAGATTGAGCTACTGCCAAAACTATCTGCAGATCTGAACCATTGTAGATTCAAGGAGGTCAGGAAAAATATTTTTCCACAAGCAAGTAAAAACCACAAAAGGAAAACAAGCAACTCATAAAAGCTATATTTACCTCTGAACCGTTGTAAAATCGAGGTGTGAAAATTCTATTTTTCCACTAGAAAGGAAAAACCACATAGGGAGAACAAACAACCCACAAAAGCTATATGCATATCTGAATCGTTGTAGATTAGATAAGGATTGAAAAATATACTTTTCTACAAACAAGAAAATGGTAGAGGGAGAACATGTGACCCACAGAAGTTATCTGCAGATCTTAACCAACGTAGATTTGAGGACTGAAAAAATCAATTTTTCCACAAGCAAGAAAAAACCACAGAAGGAGAAGCAGCAACCTCAAAATCTTGTGAAATAGGAATGTGTGAAACAGTGCTAATGAAAGTTCCGGAAAGATCAGTTTATTCAATTTAATAATGGTATTTTTAATATCCATTTTTTTAATAATTTTTATTTATTCAATTTAATTGTGTGTTAAACACATTGATTGTATGTGTATGTTATAAAGAATATTGAAGAGCAAGCTACATTAAATAACAAATATTGAACAATGAGATTTTAAATAACAAATATTGAACAATGAGCTTGCAAATTTATCAAACTCTTGCTACGTGCATTGCATGGCATGTAGTGATCTCCACCTGGTACGCATGCAGTTTGCATGTATCCTATTCATACATCACTCTACACTTGGTTTGGCTTGTGGCTCATGGCCCAGGTTCAATCCCAGGTGATGTTTAATGCAGCAGCGGATTGACGAATCATCTGCGCAAAGCGATCCAGGACTGTTCTTGTTCCTGTAAATAGGCCTTTAAGCGAGAAGGTGTATAGTTTGGAGAAATCCCTTGCAATGTCTCGAACCTGATGACGTTGGAGCAGCTGGATTGGGACACTCTTGATATGAAAGTTTTTTATTAGGCAGGTTCTCTATTTCTGGAGCATGTTTGTTGTAATGATTTTAGATTATGTTTGGTTTTTCAGGCACATATGGCCCTAAATGATTTGGAGGTTGTTGTTTCAAGATTTACAAGAGCTTTTCCCAACCAATTAAATCACAGAATGCCAATGCAATGGAAATAGGAGCAACGAAATAGATTAAAGTTACCCTTTGAGAATTAAAGACCTCCACTCAGCAAACACTCCAACATCTAATTGAACGCCCAACCGACAAGGATGACCATACGACTTCCAATGACCTTAAGAAACTATGAGGATGCAATTTATTGTTAAGGGAGGAGCGTATTGCTTATCAAAAATCATCTGCGGTGTCACCCAGTTAGTTCAACAACCCATTTCTTCATTGTGTACGACCCATGTCAATGTCAATGATCTGCTTAGACTTAAATTGCAGGTATTGATTCCTATTTAAGCTATTTAATTAAATTCACAATTACACTCTCCCTACTATTGATTCTTGTGATTTAACGGGGCAAATTAATTGAATTGAAACTTTTTATGAGCATAGCATAAAGAGTGTAGCAGTTATTACTTTGTCTCACCAATTTGTATTTCCTTTGCAGTGGGCATTAAGAAGGAGATGGCAACTGCAAAGAAGAAAGTATGATTTTATATGTACCTTGTTAATGAAATTGAAGGAAATATGCACAAGTAGAACTATGGATCAATAATCTGAAATTTTATGTTCAGTTGATGGAAAAATCATCTCACAACTGCATTCCTTAGACAATATTCATGTTAATTATTGATCTTATTAAAAGGGTAATTTGATTTTCATATTGCTAACAAGTGCGAACAGGAACGCAAAGCTTTTTTTAGGTTGTTAAAGTAACTGATTTTCAATTTTGTTTTTAGGATAGCAGAGGTAAGTCAGCAAGAGTTGCTTTGTAGTTCTTCTTTACTAGATTAATAACTATGCATGTTCTTTATACAGTCTTTGTGGAACAGATAGCATGATTCTTGTAAGAAAGGGTATTAATATCCTAAACTTGAAACTAGTTCTAGTCATAAGAAAAAGGAGACATTATAATTTTGTTGATGAGTTGATCAAGCCTAATGCAATCATGAAAACTAAGAGTTCTAAGCAAGAATGCATGGTCAGATATTAGAAGGGTCTCGACATGGATTTAATCAACACAGCTTTAGTAAGCATGGTTTATTGATTATGTGGAAGCTTGGAATATTTAATTTGAACCTGAATGTAAAATGTAAACCTTTGGAATTGTTGCATATATGCATTCTTTCAGTTATTGTTTCATCTGATGTGCGTACACCCTTGTGAATGGTTGGCCATCAGGTATTGTCACCCAGAAAAACCTCTTCCACGTCTTCCTGCACACATCCGTCACTAGGACGCTTCCTCTAGATCTTGGTCTGAATGCCAACTTCACTTCCTTTGAACTCTCGCTTAGTGAGATCCGCAGTTCGAATCTTGCTAATCTCTACAAGGGAGGCAAGCTTCAAAAAGATCAAACTGCTAACTTGCATTGGTAGGAAGCTTGGGGATTCAACTATAGCGCAAGAACAAGTGAAAGGCAGCATATTGACTGAGAACGGGAACATGAAAGGAAACTTCAAGGCTGACAGTGCAGCAGAGGGAAGGTTAGACTGAGAGTGGCCCTGGTGATATGATTTGGGCCATGGTAAGGGGCCTGACCAAAATATGGCTGATCAGGTAAAAATAATAAGTATGAGGGTTCTGAATATGGCTGATCAGGTAAAAAGAATAAGTACGAGGGCTCTGCATGGGACTCAACCTTGGCTAGTAGACACGAATTCTACATGGAATCTAGTGTGCACGGTATTGTTGGACACCGAACAAAGGGTAGGCGAAATGAGGCGAACAAAGGGCAGGCGAAATGTCTATGTTATAAATATGGGTTAAGCACATAAACATTTAATGTTAATGAACTAATGCTATCTCTGGAGATAACATTAGTTCACCTCAAAGCATGCATGCCTTAACCTAGTCATCATTTACCAAGTTTCAAACCAAATACTTTGCATATCTTCTCCTTGTGCCTCAGAAAGAGGCCAAATAAGACGTCAAAGTGGAAAGTTTGGATAAAAAAAACAAATATAATATGGGAAATTGTATAAATCTCTCGAATATTTGGTTAAAATGCATTGGTTTTCATGTAGAACTAATAGAAGAATGCCAAACCGTTTACTATAGTCCCTCCAGCTCGAAGGGCAAGGACTAATAAGACCTAGAAAGTGCATAGTGGTTATTCTTATTTATGATATATGTTGGCATAGACACCTTACTTGGTATGGTGAATATAGATGGATCACGAGATTTACGATTTTGACTTTTGGAGTATTGGGGGAGACATATGGTATATAAAAATAGTTTGATAATTAAACTCAATTTTATATTCTCTTCAACCCTTTTGAAGCTTCACTATGATATTCAATTCTTCTCAAGTATACTCAAATTACCAATTCTATTAATCTCTTTATAGAGATATATCATTTTTATTACACTTGACACTTATTTATTTATAGATAATTTAAAGGAAAGCACTTCATAAATTTATCTGAAATAATTTAAAGGAAAGCATTTCATAAATTTATCTGTGTCTTAAATCTTTAGGAAGAGATTTCGATGTGGTAAAAAGAGTTCAAGGTAAAAATATGACTACAGGAAGGGTAGTGTCATGGACCTATAGCCTACTTGATTTTTTTCTTTGCAAAATTTAGTTTTTTCCAAAGTCTATTTCAAAACCCAGGGTTTTGTGGCACTACCTGCCTCAGCCACAAGGGCTTGACCAACATGTTCCTACTACTACTCGAATATGTCTCTTCACTTAAGGTATGCATATAAATTCACCTTAAGCTACAAATTATCAAATGCAACTAAGTCCTACTCAACCAAGTTCATTCAACGGTAGGAACACAACCAATTGTGGCCTTTAAAACATCCCAACAATACTTTAACACTTAGTCAATATGTCAATACTTAGCCAATACAAAACAAAGCAAGGAAAAACAACATATAACACATAAAGACTCCACAACACACATGTATAGGTGGAACCCAAGGTAGGCACCATAACTTTATTTATATGAAGAATGTCACATATATACAACAAAGGAGTTGAAACTTCCTACTGCCCAACAAACTTGCACAATTCAACCCCTGAAGCAACTACAAGCATGCCTCCTACAACTCCTAACTTCTTCTTCTTCTCACTCAGCCAATGCAATTCACCCTAATATGCCTAACCCTAAACTTAGCACAAACTGTAGAGCTCCTTTTCACTAGAATGAATGATCAACCGCATGTATGCCTTAGCACCTTTAAGGTGTTCTCCTTTTTATATGAGACTTTCCTTACACTTGCAAGCCTCTTCACTCTAAGGTGGAATCAAGTTCCATATATCAACTTTGCTTCCTTTATTTCCTTATCTACCAATTGTTCATGTCCAACAAGTGTGTCAACTATGCCTGGTGCACCCAGTTGTGTACTCAAGTGCATATGGTAGTGTGCCTAAATGCATCTAACTACACCCAAGTGCATCCAACTATGTCCAAATGCATCCAATGGATGTGTGAAAATTTATTTCCATTATCCATTAGTAATTTATGTGAGGAATCCATCAGGACACGCTAATTTGCAGAATAAATATTTATTGTAGGAGGAGACATATTGTAGTGATGAGAGACTAAAAATAATTGTAGAAAGAAGCAATGAAAAAATCTATCTTCAAGCATTATAGTAATCTACATTAAAGGAATGAATCAATAAATAAACAAGAAATGGTTAACTAAGAGTACATAAAATTTGATGTAATTATTAAATTTTAATCATGAGTGGCTATCTTCATGATGGTAGTAATCTCTATGAAGGAAGAGATTCTTGTTATGCTCATGTGTCAACAACCCAAAAGCTAAGAGAGCATACAAGAGAGTAATTCCCTTATTTATTGTCTACAATAGGACACTGAATAGATAAATAATTGCAAAGATAGAAGCCAAAGTGGCATATAGGGAGAAAGCCAACAATCAAAGGAAATGGTGACTAATAGGAAGCCCCATAAAAAAATAATCTATCAAAAAGAAATGCATCGACAAGGGCGTCATTGATAGAGAACCTAACAATAAGGATCTCATCAATAGAGTGTCCATCAATAATAGGTGTGTCGACAAGGAACTTGTTGGAACACATATAATCCTGAACTTTTGATCTTTACATTCTCCACTTCATAAAAATATAATCTCTCCCAAAATGGTAACTTAGAAAATAACTTTCGAATTTTAAATCAAATTCATTTCTGGTTAGATAGTAGCAAGGCACGCGTAATATTCGTTGTCGATCGAGTTATTCGGTTTAATCGAACGATCCTTATTTATCCAGAGTTTTGTAGCCGCCTAATTATTAAAGAAGCAAATCGCTAAAGGCCACTTCTGAGCTTCGTGCTTCGGGTGTTTCGATAAGTCTTCATGATAAAAGCCTTGAAACCCGAAAGTGTTCATTATCCCTTTTCCTAAACCTTTAAAGGACATGAGTCATTGTACACGTGTAATTTTTAGTCTTCCCTGAGTTGACACGTAGCACCCATTTATGATGTTTTCGTTTGAAGATTCATACGATTCCAAGTAACATGTGGCACCTCCCTTTTCTTGACACGTCATCTAGAATGACGTCATCTACGACATGTTAATACGGGAGACAAACCTTCGAAAATATAACAAGGAACTAATTGGCAAATCAACGAAGCACTAAAATGCTGAAGTATTAAACTTCAATTATTTAAGTTAATCATGGTCAAGAGAGAATTAATGACTCTGCACTTCAGGGTTCAGACATTTTCCTTTCATTGTATCCTAAAGTCTCTAAAGTCCGAACCTTCGAAACACTTAAAGTTAAATGTGATTAATTAAATCTTAAAATCGATTATCGAGTAACTAATCACTTCGTGTTTTCGGGTTTCGGGGATTTCCCCTCAAGCTACATTTGAAGTTCCTGAAGTCTGAACCGCCGAGACACTCGAAATTAACGCACTTGTTAAATATGATTAATTAAAGTGTTAAAAATGATTATCCGAGGATTAACCTTTGCAGATTCGGGATTCAGATAATTCTCGCTCTATCTCATCTAAATTTCTGAATCACGAACCGTCGAATATTAATGGCATTTATGAAAAATCAACGGTAATGATTTTTTAACATAGATTGTGGATCTCCATGTATACTTTCCCTTTAAAGTTAATAAATTTTCCATTAGTAAAGTTATACTCGAATCAATGCACCTGATGTGAATAAAATTACTTCGATTTTGAATTTCATTTTCATCATCCGTAAAGTAGTAAGTTTTATCCGATTGAGAAGCTCACACAATTCCTCTGCAAAAGGGAACCTTATTATGTTCTTTCAATATCACAGCACCACGGAAGATAAAGAAGATGACTAATGCAGCTGGTGAAGGTTCAAATCTGAATGCGGATGTTCTGTCAAATAGTACGTCGCGAGCTATAGACTCTGTTAAATCTTGGACATAGGTGCTCGATATTCTAGAACGTGAGATTATAAATTTCCCAGAATATTCTAACAATGAAGTGGATGATACTCACGGAGCTAAACTCAGATGTGTTTTCTAGTCCGAGCTACACAATATAGTTGCGCGGTCGAGACTCATGCCGTATAATGACATGATAATCTAGGCCCTGGAAAACGTCGATGTCCAAACCAGGGGCATTTTCAACTATCAAAAAGTTGATGTTGGGTCTTTCCAACCAGAACACCTCCAAGTAATGTAAAAGTTATCTCCCAATCCTAAATATAATTACAATGTTGCATTTATTCTAGAGTTTGAGCAATAGGAATGCATACAATATGACAAAAGTTATCTTGGTATAATCAAGTCCCGGTGAGGGCACCCAGAGAAGTTCAAGGTCGACACTCATGGTATGTATGCCACAACATCGTTGGATACTCACATGATTTATGTAGCCATGATGCTCTGTAGACTATTTGGGAAGAAGAGTCCTACTCATTTCCTGGTGGAATGGGTGTTGATCATGCACGAGGTGGCCGAGGGCTATGCTTTTAACTGGGCCAAGATGTTGTCGGATAATCTGGCCAAAGAAATCGATGAATACAAATTGGCTAAATCAAAAGGGAATCATGCCCCGTTCTATATGTCTGCGTATATTATGGATTCCATCTTCTTCATAACCCCTTTCCCACTGATGAATTAGTGTTGGACCCCGACTAGTGCAGAACCTATCCACTTTTACCATTCCAAGATGTGGGAGGAAAAGGCCAAATATTTCTTCTACGAAATCTGCCATAATGTAGTAGTGCGTGTTCATATAGCCATATATGGTCAAACCCCTCCTCAAATTTCAGACAGAATCATGGTAAATCTAGGCAAACTAGCAGATTGGTTTATTGAAGAAAAATTCTCTTATATCATGGTTTTTGGATGCTCAGTTCCTCCCCATACTCTCCCAAGATTATTACTAGACCGGCTAGTATGACAAGAAGTAGCTTACCAAATAGTAACAAGGGGCACCAGCAAGGAGCTTAAGGCAACTCAGAAAAAGGTATGGCCTACCTTCCCTCTCGAGGTTGGTATGTTTTCGCTATTAGATTTCAGTCACTCAAAAGTGGAGGCTGCAGCTTTGGAAGATATCAAATTGGTTGACATCGAATTGAAAAGGCACAACCCACACAAAATCATGGAGAACCACCTGGCCCAATTAAACTTGAAAAGATATGTGCATGAAAACTCCCCACATGATGAAATCTTCAGGGGAGTAAGGTCTTATGAGGAGGTGTTGAACAGATTCCAAACCTTGTCCCCAGATCAACAAGTCAATTTCCTAAGTTTCCAAATACACATGTGAAACAATGTGTCGAATATACTACAAGGAGAATCGATAGTCACTCCTTCTGTACAAAATTCTATACCTCCAGGTTTTGAAACAAGGAACTTTGGTAAACAGAATATTGAGGAAACCATAAAGATCTCTGAGGTTTTGACTCGGAAATTAGAAGCTTCTTTATCAATTCCACTAGGCCCTCAGGAAATGGCTCAGCTCGAAGCCTTCTTAAAGAAAGGGCGGGATGCATCTCTTTCGACACCAGCTACACCTGTTGTGAACATAGGAGAACATCAATCGTCTATGGAGGTTAGTACTCCTATTACTTCATTAACACCTTTGCAGTCTAGTTTCGAGAATCCTAGTTCTGAAGTCATTTATGTGGGTGATCTTACCCCAATATTTCCTGAAGAGATGCCTCCTTCGGACTTCTTCTTCAGCAAGAAACAGAGGGCCATCGTCAAACGAGAAACACAGCAGAAGGATGGGGTAATAACCAAAAGGCAGAGGATGTTATACGACGGTAACAATTGCGACGATTCAGAATTCACGAAGGAAGTTGCAGGTTCATTGTGTGCCTTTGCCATGGAAAATCAATGGTCAATGGAGAACTTGGCAGAGCATCTAAGACATAAAATCTTATTGGTGGGGTAGTTGTAAGATCAAATACTAACCATGGATAAAACTATAATGAATAAGATGAGCCAAGACTTTGAACAAATCAAAGATTATAACCACCATCAGATCCAATAGTTGTGGGCTAACCTCGATGAAATCCATTGAAATTCACAGGCTAACAAAGGATTGGTCGCTCAACGAGATGAGTTAATAAAGAAAATGCAATCCAGGTTAGAATTGATTGAAGGTATGACAGTAGAGATATCATGTTTTCAGACTCAAGCAATGGAGGTAAATGAAAAACTGGAAATGGTCCAGCAAGATCTTTTCATGAAGGTTGATGCCATCCAGAAATGCTACCAAGTGGTAGACCTTGCTCTAAAGGATATATATGTTAAGGAAGGAGAAGCTCGCTCAACCCGAGCTAAGTTTCAAAAGGCCATCATATTGGAACAGAAGGATAATGTCCTCAACTTTCATTGGCTTTCCCCTTCCGAACAAATAAGAGGAGATATGGCCCTGTTGGGCCCCAACAACTCCCCCTAATTTTTTTACAAAATTTAAAGGGCCCCCCCGTTAGAATCTTGATAATTATAATGAGCTAC
>JASDQU010712284.1:6519-16637 GCA_032191745.1 Picea mariana | reverse complement strand
CGATGCACACAACACATACAAATAACTACTATGAGGGATCGTCAAACGCAATTGTCATATCTAACGCACCCACACACACACACGCAAAGAATATAACACATACCCAACAATGGGGACATCATCTGAATGCTTTTCCCTTACTGTAGAAATACTAGAGTACACCCAAACATTTATTCTGTAAATTTTTCATATTAGTAGGACATGACAACAAAGATTGTTGCACATTCGACTTAATGAGAGAGCACACTTTAGATGTGTATATAATTCAAGAAGAAAATGCCACAACAAAAGGAGGAGTTACACAATACAACATTTAGAGAGGATTTAACCAGGGTGTACGTGGAGGATTTGACAAAGGTCAATGCCATGGAGGATTTGGTTGAGGAGGCATAGAACCGATAATTTGTTATAACTGCAATCAACTGGGATATTTTGGGAGAGAACGACCGAAGCCTTGTACGATGTGCACATACTGTAGAGCCTTGGATGTGGTGGGAAAAAGGGAACCATAACCAACATCAAAACCAACATCAAAATCAAAACCATAACCTATAGACAATAGCCTCTAAGGAACGTGGAGATCAACCTAGAGTAACAATTGTTATGGACGATGAAACAAGAATTGGAGTAGATGCGACAGAGAAGGGAAGGGAATTGAACAATCGATCAGGAAAGAAACTTATCTCATACCATCATTCAATCCACAAAAATAAAAAGAAACCTATCAGCAAGCAAGGAAGGAGATACTAGGACCGAACTAGATATCATCATCATCAAATACACAACCATTATATGATATGTCATTAGTTTATGATCGCACTATTCCAGAAAGTCCAGTAGAAAAGGTAAATACTTTGAAAGACTCTGTAAAGAGATATTTAGAATTGATGCAGGATGAGACAACAGTGAATAAATTGGTAGTATGATTGATCAATGTACACATGACAAATAACTACCTACGACACAGAAATCAGTGAACCAAGTATTGTGCAAGAAGAGGACAAACATAGAGTTTAGATTAAGTGCGAAGGTAAGAGAATATGACATGGACAATGCCATCTTATATTTAGGATTATATTTCAATGTTCTCCCAAGAAATATGTGGGAGATGATGGGGAAATTGAATCTAGTTTGGTCAATATTTCACTTGAGGTTGGCTAACCAACATAAGATAATACCGATCGGGAGATTGAAAAGAGTCCTAACTTCTTGTTAATATAGATGGAATGTAGAGTGTAGCTGAGTTTGAGTTTATTGAGATCATGAATAAAATTCAGTCGTATAAACATTTGCTTGGAATGGATTGGGCCTTCGACAATCAGGAAATCATTAACTTGAAGAAAATATAGATGAGGTTTGAAGGATGATGCTTAAAGGTCACTGTTCCATTAGACCCTATGGAGGAAAGAAGATATGTGGAGCCCATGAGAAAATAAATTGACAACTTATATAATATGAAAACACACATGGATGACTACGTCAATCCCAATGCAGATGGTGCACTTATTTGGAGAATCATAAGCTCTTTCACATCAGACGTGAATGAAGGAATTGTACATTGGCAACACCGATTGCTTGAAGTGTCTACCATAATGTGTTCTCACAATACTCACTCTTTACACTGGATCAGAATAGAGGTACATGTGAAAACGTTTGAGGGATTAACTAGGGTAATTTTTTTTTTCAATGAATTTGAGTTGCAGATACACGAACAAAAAAGGTTGTTAGCCTTAGATGTTTCACTAAAAGAAACTCCAATGAGATGGTGGAAAACCCACAAGGAAGGGATAGAGGATTGGAAACATTGTAAAAGGTTTATGCAAATCAGGTTTGGAACATAAGACTTCATGCACAAGTATACGGGGATGAGTGATATGAACGATTATGTTGCACGATGCCTACATCTTGGAKGCATGTACKGAAATAGRAATGGACTCACAGGTTCATACATACGATGGAGACAGTTCCCATGTACTGGTATTTAGAGCTAGAAGTGCACAAAAGGACAACAGATTGGGAATATCTCACCCAAAAATTTAAGGTAACATTTAATTTTGAAGCTGAGTCACCTTTAGTAGATGTATATTGACAAGTMATTAAGGATAAWTTTTTTATGGAAGAAGGTCAAGTAGAAATAGTACCTACATGTAGTGTTCACAAAGAGTCTATGATAGTCCATGAACTATTAGAATGCTATAATGTTATCGAGGAAGAAAAAGAAGAAGAAGACCAAGAAATGKATAGGTACCAGAGATTGAAGGGTATCACRATGTAGTAGGTCCATCATGTGRGTCCAATGCATATGAAAATYCCTTAAGAGTGGACGACAAAGTGAACATTGGTAYGAAGGAGAAATCAAATTTTGCAAACATTGGTGATTACTAGAACAATGAGATTGTTGAAAAGATTACAGGCCTCTTGCATGAGTATCAAGATCTCTTTTCGACAACATTTTCAGAGATGAAGGGAATAGTTGGAGAAGTGGGAGAGATGAAAATCCATTTAAAACCATATGTGAAGCCAATAAGAGAGAGACATTATAGGTTGAATCCAAAGTACAAGGAAAAAGTAAAAGTAGAGCTTCACTGAATTATAGAATCTAGTATAATTGAACTCGCCGTAGAGTGTGAATGGATAAGTCCAATGGTGGTTCAAGATAAGAAAACATGGGGCATTAGAATTTGTGTAGACCAAAGTAATTTGAATGATGCATGTTTTCATGACCTGTTTCCGATCCCCTTTATAGATGAAGTATTAGAAAAAGTAGGAGGGCAGGAGGCCTACTCATTCACCAATGAATTTTCAAGATACCATCATATAAAGATTGCACCAGAAGACAAATATAAGATGAAATTTGTGATAGAATGGGGAAGCTATTAGTACACAATGATGCCATTTGGGTTAAATACTGCACCTGTTTTTTTTTTTAGATCACTTGTTGTAGCCTTTAAGGAGTTTATTCATAAGTTTCTTGAAGTGTACTTATATGATTGGACCGTCTTTAGCATATTGGATGATCACATAGAAAATCTAAGGTTGATGCTTGGTAGATGTAGACAATATCATATTTCATTAAATTTGAAGAAATTTATTTTCTACACACCATTTGGGATACTATTAGGTCATGTGGTATGCAAGCAAGGTTTTTAAGTTGATCCTACCAAGATAACAATGATTGTCAATTTTCCATCGCCTAAAGAAGTGAGACATTTGAGAACAACTTTGGGCCATACCGGATACTACAAAAAATTTATTAAAGGTTATGCACAGATTACATATCCAATGGAGAAATTGTTGAATAAATAAGATAAGTTTTAGTGAAACAAATACTGTCAGAAGGGTCTGGATGTATTGAAACAAAAGTTAGTAACTATTCCCATTCTAGTGTTCCTGGTAGGGATGATTTTAAGGATGGAAATTTATTTTAAAATGTAGAAACATTGGCGAATCTTACTAATCCTTCATATGCCAACTATAAATCATTGGCGATATTTTTGTAAAAATATTCAAATTTCTAAGGATTTTATATAGTTTTGATAAAATTTTGGAGATTTTTGAGGTAAAATAATTTTATCCTATAGAATTTGGGCGAATCATTTTTAAAATAACGAATCTTGTTTTTGGAAAAACCATGGAAAATTAGTCCATGAGAGAAATTTAGCCCCTAAAATCATCCCTGGTTCCTGGATTCACAAAAATATTTTCACATTCATGTGGATGCATTTTCGATAGAACTTGGTACAATGCTATCCCATCTAGGAGAGGGAGAGTTAGATCATCCAAATTTTTTTTCTAACAGAAAGTTGTCGACTGTCGAGAAGAATTACATGATAACAAAAAGGGAAGGCCTAGAAATGTTTTATGTCTTGTAGAAGTTCATACACTATTTGTTGGGGTCCCATTTCAATATGTATATGGACCACTGTGCACTCATATATCTAGTGAAAAAGTCTGTTTTGGGAGGAGAATCGGGAGATGGTTATTGTTGTTCTAGGAGTATAATTTCGAATTCATTTTGAAGCTAGGGAAATTGAATGTAGGACCGGACCATTTGTTGCAGATACTAACAGAAGAAGACGCAAGGAACCTAGACAATAGTTTACAAAATGTACATTTATTCTCAATTCAAATGGTAGATGACCATTTTGCAGAAATTGTCCTATATTTGAGCACAGTAGTGGCCCCTTCTGATATTAAAGTAGCACAAAAGAAACAACTAGTGGTTAACACAATAGATTATCAATTAATCATAGGAAATTTATACAAGTTGGGCRGATGGGATACTTTGATGATGTGTGATAGAGAATGAGAGACGAATGATCTTYACATAGGCACATGATGGAATTGAAAGAGGTCATTACGCAGGAAAGGCTAAAATGCAAAATATCTTACATGAAGGRATATGGTGTCCCACCCTCCATAAAGAAATAAATGAGTATTGTCAAATTTACGATGTTTTCTAGAGAGTAKGAAGACCATCATGAAGGGATGATATTCCTTTGAATCAACAAGTTACCTTGCAAACATTTGACAAATGGGCAGTGGATTTTGTCGAAGCGATTAACCCACCAACATGGATAACATGAGCGAGGTAGATAATTACCATGACATATTACTTGACAATATGGTTAGAGGTAGAACTAGTCACAGATTGCAGTGTGGAGACAACTGCGGGTTTCTTATTTGAGAACATATTTACAAGGTTTGGGAGACCTAAATTAATGATGAGCGACTAAGGGAAACAATTTTTGAACAAGACAATTGCAGCATTAACATAAGAGTTCTTGATTCAACATCAAAATACCACTACATATCATCTGAAATCTAATGGAACTATGGAGGCCTTCAATAAGATATTGGAGACTGCATTGACCAAATTTTTCAACACATGATGGGATGACTGGGATTTAAGGAACCCATAACTGTTATGGGTTTATAGAACTACATGCAAGAAGTTAACATGACACACACCATTTAAATTATCATATGGTCAAGAAGCAATCATTCCCATGGAGTTCCTTGTAATGAGTCTATGCATTTTTGTGATGACAGACCTTAGGGATTCTGGCATAGTAGAAGAAATGATATAATATTTACTAGTGTTAGAGGAAGATAGATTTATTGCAGGGTTCCATCAACAAGTACAAAAGGCATGAGAAAAGGCATGGCATGATAGACACATCAAATAGAAAAATTTCCAGACAAGTGATCTAGAACTACTATATGAAAATAAGTTCTTACTACACCCATGAAAGTTCAAGATGCGGTAGCTAGGGCCATACATGATCAAGTATGTGACTGACACAAGTGTTGTTGAGTTAGAACGATTGGACGGACAAGTCATGGAAGGACTAGTGAATGGGAGTCAGTTGAAACTGTACAGGGACAACCATCCTTTCATGCACTAGAGGAGTTGTGCAGACTACTTTGTATCATAGTATACTATAGCAAGAGAAGAAAGAAAAAGAAAGAAAAATGAAATAAAACAGGAAAAAGTATGAAAGTAGTTTAGGAAAGGAGTCAAAGGTTGAGAAGTCCAAGAATTTAAGGCTAGCGGGTAAAGATGAATAGCAGGAAAATGTCTCACCAGAGAAATAAGAAGGAAGAAGAATGCACAGATAAAGGAAGTAAAATTGCATAGAAGGAAGAGATTGTTCAAATAGATGGTATTGTGCAGATGACAGCTAAGAGAATTTAAGACAATCCATGATGGGACGTGTAGTAAATAGATACCATGATGGAAAATTAGTGGCACCACTTATCATTAAATGAAAAAGATCATGACAAGTTGCATAATCAAATAGAGAATTCATTGAATATATAGAGTAATAGAGCATTAAATCATGCAATGAATGCTAGACACTAGTGGATTAGATGGAAATTTTAGGTGCAAAGGGTTGCTACAGCTGGAAATGTAGTATAAAATCATGCAAAGGGCCAATGAGGGAAGATTATTGTCACTTAGAGTTTTCATATAGAGCCAAGTTTCAGAGCTTAAGATACATAGTTGAAGTTACAGAGCCGAAGTTGAGAACAAAGTTACAGAGAACGAGTCACAGAAGAAGATGGAATGAACAAAAGTAGTAGGAGCATCAGTGTTAGTACCAAAGAAACTATTCGGTCAACCCTCTATGCCAAAGATAGTTGAGGAAACATAGGAGGCCTCATCCTCAGTAAAAATATTCCCTAGGGATTAAATCCTACCAAGAAATCCATCCATGAAGCATGTCAACTTACATGAGGATGCAAAGTACCCACTAGTGAAACCACTGATTCCAAAGGGAGTCATTGTGGAAGGGGGTATGTTAGGGTTGATAACAATGTTGAAGTATGCATACCATGACATCACCGATGAAAAGAAGTTTCTAGATCCAACACCCAACAAGTTCTTGATAAATTCCATTAGTTCTTAGGCCCATATAATAGTCATCGAGCTGCAAACATAGGCTCGGGGGTTACATAAAATAGTTCTTCTAAAAATTTTCGATATATTGCATTTTGGACAGAGTCATGAGATCAATGCTTATGTTAAAATTCTGCTAAGTTGTGTGCACCGGGGATACATGTGGCTTGATGGGTTAGTGTCCATAGATACTGATTTAATAGTGGACATTACATCTCTTCCGTTGCAAGGGAAGGATCGCACACCATTTTTCTTTTACAAGAACAACGAAAATATTCTCTTTGAGAGCATGAAAGATAAATTCCATACATCCCATGGATAGCGTGTATTCAATGTCTGAAGCATATTCGATCCAACAATAAGGTGTATTGAATATCATTTTCATCCAGGATGAAGAGTATCATAGTCTTCCTTGATTTGAAATTTGTAGCACCATCCAACCTGTCTTCTACTCTAATGGTGGACACCATCTTGTAGAGAAACATAGAGTGACAAAAAAGAGTTGGTCGCACTATGTAGTGCAATCCTTAAGGTGGTCATGCCCTATAATTAGGAAAATCACGGCCAAATGGAATGTGGTCGCTCTGTGTGCACATGATGCTCATGACCACGACCGTACAATTGCAAAAAGTAAAATATATGAAGCAGATCTATCACATATGGCACTAAAAAATTTTAAGTAGATTCAGAAAAGACTTATACTAGCTATGGCACTGCAATTTTTTAACTAGATCTGATACCATGTTGAATTTTATTATTTTTTAGATCTGATAATTATTCCTCTTAAATGCTACTATTATAATAGAATAATTACACATTGACAATCTCAACAAGACTTAGTGAACATGATGAGAGTTTATTGTGAGTAAATATTATATGAGATGATATATTACAATTGAGGGCCCATATATATATATTTGGTTGGAGTGCCCTTTCATTAATGGACATGTCTTTTCCATTATTGTATTTTCATTTATTAATTATTGATTATTGATTATTTATATATATTTATACATATATTATAAATATAGTATCTATAAATTATATTTACATTGATGATTATTTCCTCACATGCACATCTAATTAATATAGATCACTCCATCCTGGAGCAGGCAATGTGAGAGAACCTTGAGTCTATTCACTCCTCTTTAGGAGAAAGACTGCACCTAGGCTATTCACCGCTAGAAAAGCTCCGTGAGTGAATGAGTCATTTCCCTTGGTCAAATTAGCATGACCAATCTAGGAGAATGTCCGCCCGATGTTGCTAACTGAAGAAACATCAACAACAAAAAGGTAGTAGAACAAAATGCAAAAGACAAAAGGAAGAAAGATGATAAAACCATTAGGGAAGTGGAGGAATCCTTAGCATTGCATTACAGTATTGAGGGTTTTGGTTATATGACTAAGGAATGTAAATCAAAAGAAAATATTCTTGAAAACAAAAATAAATATATCTTCTTGGAAAAAAGGAAATAATGGAGGCTCAAAAGAAAGTGTTTATCGCTCCAGGGAGGTGATGAAAACACAAAGTTTTTCCATCGATATAAAAATTATAGGAAGAACATAAAATCAATATGGAAAATTGAGAAGAGAGATGGCATGTTGGCATCAAATTTTAAGGATATAGTTATAGAAGGATTTAATTACCTCACATCCCTTTTCAAATAGGATTCTTGAGCCAAAATAGTAGAGGTATTATGTCTCTCCAATTCTTTTCCAAGTGTTTTCAGTCATGACGACAATCAATGTTTGATGGAGGAAGTTTTGAAAGAAATATTTGCTTTAATATTATATATTTTTCAAGAGGAAAAAAATGCAGGGGCCAAATAGCCTTCTTGTGGAATTTTTCTTAGGTTGTTGCGATTTTATAGAAGAATATTTAAGAAGGGTTGTTGAGGCTAGAATAACTATAGGTAAAACCCTTGGAGCCTTCAACACAAATTTTATCAAATTGATTCCAAAATAAGATAACCAAATAAACTATGAAAAATTCATGCCATTCTCTTTATACAACTGCGTATATAAAATCATCTCAAATGTATTTGTTACAATACTAAAAGGAGTTTTGTCAAGGAAAATTTCTAGTGAATAGTTTGGTTTTCTAAATGGAAGGAAAACTCATGAGGTAGTAGGGATCCCTCAAGAAGAACTCCACTCAATGAAATCTAGGGATCAAATATTTATGGTGGTTAAAATGGACATTTCCAAAGCATATGATAGGCTAAATTAGATTTACCTTAGACTAATCCTCACACATTTGGGTTTATTTCATCATTTTGTTGTATGGCTGATGAATTACATTATATCTGTATCATTTTTTATTTTAATAAATTAGGTAATATCTACCTTCTTTGGGATATGGATATGACTTAGATAGGAGGGCCATTTATCCTCTCTCGTTTTGTGATTAATTTTCAAGGGCCTTAAAAGAGGCCTCTAATAATGGTAGTTTCAAAGGGATTAGTATTGGAATATATTGCAATATCACACACCTATTATTTGTTGATGAAATACTAATTTTCCATGAGAGTGAAATATGGTTAGTTGAGAATTTCAAAGATATTATGGATTTGTTTTGTAGGGTGACATGCACGACAATCAATATAAGTAAATCAACAATATCCCTATGGGGTATACCTGAGCAAGAAAAGAACAACATTACTTAAATGTTTCCTTATCAATTCGTAGATCTAGATTAACTATTAGAACATTAGTGAACATTTAATTAATAATATTGGTAATATATAATCTTATATACATACCAATTTTAAATAAAACAAGAGGATATTGAAATACTTTAAAAATCCAACTTAACTCCGACTCTATAAATAATTGAGATGGATAAATTCCATCGAGGTGAAAACATTCCTCAAGTTTTGCTAAGGTTTTAACCTACACAAATTTGATTCCTCTCTGCCATGGAAAACAAACTAAAAAGTTTTTTCTCCTATTTTGTATGACCATTTAAACTAGACAAACTGCATTGTCGTTCTTATTATTGATAATGAATTATCAATGTGATAAAAAAATATAATATTTATTTATCTTATGGTTCCAGTTTATGTTTGAAGGATCTAAAAACCAAAAAAAATGTTTTTCTCTCTTTGCTATTTATCCACACTAAAAGAAGGCATAAAAAAATAAAGAAAACCAAATACAATGTTGGAATGCCCAACTAACTTTCTTGATTGTTGATCCATGCCATAAGAAACTTGAAATCAAAGCGCAGAAAACAAAATGCAATATCCGTGAAGAGAATGTTTTGTGATTATCACTAGGAGGAATTCAAATTGTATTTAAATGGATGAAGTGGACATTTCAACAATTTTGTAACCAATATGTTTGTAAAATTTCCTTAGTGAATCAACCATGTGAATATGTAAATGAATTTATATGCATGACTTGACATAAATACATCTACTAAAACATCATAGTTATAGAAGTAAGTTTACAATTAACTTTCCACATATTAATTGATATGTTAACCTCAAATAAATGGTTAACATTGCTCCAATAGTAGTTCTCTTCTTAAGTTGATGGCCTAGATTTGTGGCAATTTATTTAACTTTACGTCGCCCAATAAATTTCACTACTTCTCCCCTTCCCTAATATGTGAATGGCACACTAGAGAAATGTATGTTTTAACCTTTCATAAATTTATGGGTGACATTGGAATATATTTTTTCTATTCATAATTTTTTTTAAAATGCTATGT
>JASDQU010712281.1:5620-24855 GCA_032191745.1 Picea mariana | reverse complement strand
GACCATGATTATGTCATTCGATTCGTCCTTTTTGAGGGGGGGGGGGGGACTGTGAGAATCAGAATCAAGATTTCTAAAGCTTCATGATTTTGTGCTGAAGCCGAAGGCTGGTGCTTTGGGTCTACAGTTGGTTGTTGTGCCTTTGTTGGATACTATGAAGGTGCTATAGAAGGCAGAGGAGTTGGGGCATCTTTATGATGCTGCTTGTTGTCAGAAGAAGGGTTCAAGCGACTTTTGCGATTTTTAGGGTATTTCCAGCCATTAGCTCTTTTTCGTGCTCTAGGGGATGAGGATGGGGTTGGGGATAGAGGACAAGTTGCCTGGAGGTGCCCTGTTTGTTGACAGGAGTGACACCTGAAGGCGGTGTTCTCATAATCGACCATCTGCGTGTAAGGATCATCCTCAATCCAATCTATAAGAATCCTATTTGGAAGCCCTTGACTGAGGTCGATTTCAACACATATGCGGACGAAAGTGATGAATCCTTTTGTTATCCGGTCTGTGTCTATCTTGATAAACCTACCCAACACATTGCCTAGGGTAGGTAAATAATTTGGAGTATAAAAATGCAGAGGTAGATTGGGGAGTCTTACCCAGACGAGTGTAGTCATGGCAGTCATAGTCAGCCGGTTGAAGTCAGGGAACCATCTCTGCATGGAAAGACCATATCTGCCCTAGAACCAACAACCTTGCTCTAGCACGTGTTGGAATTTTGCTTCTGTGGAAAAGTTGACGATGAAGAACCCTTTGGAGCAAAAGAACAACTCATGACCCGACGACCAGGTCTTGTTTACCCATTCTCTTAGCGTAGAGGCCAAGGGCCATAATCCCTTGAAGCGACATATGAGGGATTTTTCCTGGTAGACAAAAGAAGAGCCATAGACATGGGGATCTTTGAATTTTGCTATTGGAGGTTGTGCAGATTGCTCCACAATGAAGGCAGAGCCAGAAATCTCCTTTGCTCCAAAAGTTTCAGCCTTGGACCCCACAAGAGCATAAATCCTTGTTTTCAGGGCATGCTTGTAAGAGCTTGGATGAGTGGAGGAAGGTGCTCCTCTGCACAGAAGAGAAGCGAGAGAAATGGTTGTGTTTTTTAGATTCCCATAACCCCATAGCAGAGATCCATCCATAAGTTTCCGTCCTTCAAAGATTAGTCGTTGAAAGCAAGGCAAAATACCATTAGCCTGATGGACTTAGGTTTTGAGCTAAAAAACGAAGTCTGAATCCTGAGCATGCAAGCAGAGAGAAGATTCAACGATGGTCTTTACAAAAAGGGGGAAGCCTGCCACAGTCTCAGAGCTAGCCTCGATGTGATATTCATAATGAAGCCTCGATCTTGCGTCACTCTTAACTTGATTCCTGTAACAAAGCGAGGGCTGAAGATCCCCAAGGTCTCTGATCGCTGAATGGCGTCCACACTCTAGATCTAGCTCTTGTCGTGCTCGTGGTCTCTTCTCAGCTTTGAACCACCCCTGAATGGCAAGTTCTCTTTAGCAAGATAACATGTTGGAGCCTCCCTCCTTTGTTGCAATTGTCCAACAAGGAACTGTACCTCTCTTTCGGTCACGACAGGTTCTAGGTTAACCATGATCCGTTCCCTTCGTTTCATCGGTATATTGGCTCTTGAAGTCTCACCACGATATATGCTCATCTATTAAAAGTGATGGCTTCACGTATTTGACTCTCTTCCCAAGTTAAGATTTTTATAATGATATATTATTATTGAAAGGCATTTTTAAATTTTCTTCAAATTTTTCTTTTTAATATTTTTTTTATTTTTATAATGTACTTTTCCGTTTGTTTTGTTTAATTTTAAACATTATATTAAACAATTTCTAATTGAATAGATATTAAAATCTAAATTAAAATTAAAAAATAATTTACATAATAATATTAATATTATATAACAAAATAACAATATTTATAAAATTTTATTTCAAAACAAAATGTTTTTGTTATATCAAATAAAGTATTTATAAAATTTTATTTCAAAACAAAATGTTTTTGTTATATCAAATAAAGTAGCAATGTTTGCAAGATTAGTTTATTATATTTGTTTGTTTTTGTTATATCAAATAAAGTAGTAATGTTTGTAAGATTAGTTTATTATATTTGTTAAAAAAAGATGATATTAGTATATGTGATTGTCTATTAATATATTTGAAGAATTTTAAATTAGAATTATATTAAATTAAAATGTGAATATATTTATTCCATTATTACAAATATTTTCATTATATTTATTCAAAATATCACTATAAAACTAAGACTAAACTACACGTAAATATTATTTCAAAAATTAGATAGGTAAAAAAGCTTAATAAGGCTCACTTTATAGTTTTGGATATGAGATTTTTTTAATGCATATATGCTTTCAGTGGAGCAAATGGAGCAAATGCTTGCCATGGATAGGGTATTTGACTTATTCGACTTTCATGTTTAGTTTGGGCTTGAAGGAAAACATACATGCATTAAAAGTTTTTCATATCCACAACTATAAAGTGAGCATTATTAAGTTTTTTTACTTAACTAATTTTTGAAATAATAATAAATTATGTATTTGTAATAATGGAATAAATATATTCACATTTTAATTTAATATAATTTTAATTTAAAGCTCTTCCTTTAGGAAACTGGTTCCCAAGCTCCCATTTCCTTGATGTTGAAGCTCCCAAGTTTCCAAAAGAGTTCCAACCAATTGAGAACGTGGTTTCAGTTTTCTCCTTCTTATCCCATATCTAATGTTTGAAAAATCAATGCATATGCACTTGTTCATGTGTGTGACTATTAAGACATTATTTGTTTTCATTTTGAAATTCGAAGTATTATGGCAGTAAGAAAATGTTCTATTGTATTATTGTACGAGTCTTGGAGAGTTTTTTTTCCATATATTCAAAGTTTTAAGGGAACTTGCCACTTTACCCTAGGGCGTTTGCATGTAAATAACCATTGCACATTCTTTGTTTTGCACATTCTTTGTTTATCATAAAGCCTTTTCTACCCTTAATTTTACCTATTAGCATTCAAAACACCAAATAGCGGTGCAACAACAATTCCTCTATGGGAGGACTTATTCACGGGTAGTACATATAACTCACCGTGAATGAGAGATGAAATGACAACCTCTAACTTTTCACCTAATATTCTACGCGGTAATACATCGAAATATGACTTGCCAAATGCTGTAATCCCCAAGGAAGGAGGGAGACATGTTGTAATATATGTGGAATCCACATGTTTCATTTCAAGATACTCTGTCCATTTTCGTTTAGTTTGGAGTTTTCTCTTAACAAGACTTTATTTACTTGTTATAATAACAATTATTTTTATTTTTCTTGTATACTAATTGACCTTGTATATTCTTCATATTATTTTGTTCCATTTAAATTTAACAATTCTTATACAACTAATTGGTCGTCACATACACTTTGTCATTGTATTTATTATCTATTTACAATAATTTATTGCTCATCACATAGAGGATACTAGTGTATTTAACGTCTATCTATTCACCTAACTTATATCTACTCACTGCTATTCACAACCACAACCTACATATCTAACACAACTCACATAACTAAAAAAATTCTAACGCCTAAAGGATTATGCTATGCCTTCAGAGTGCACAATGGAATTCATATTCAAACACACAACATACAATTCATTTACTGTTGTTAAGTCTGAAATATAAGAATTCAATTACAACCACAAGAACACAAACATACTGTGAATACTTGCTTTTATTATTGATTTCAGAATGCCTCTTATTACAATGAAATTGACGAATACATCCTTCTCACCAGACTAGAACTGATGCACTGTGTTGTTGTTCTATAGATTGTATTGTCTCTTCTCGATCCCATTCTTGGTGGCTGTCTTAGTCGCTTCCAATCAACCTGAGGGGAGCCTTCCTTTCTTTTGTATCGAAATCAACCCCTACATCTTTTGTTCCCCTTATTTTTTTGTCGTTTCTGTTAGCTGATTTGTTTCCTCTTCCGTTGGGAAAATGAATAGTCACGCCTGTTCGCTGCCCAAACATTTTACAATTCGGTTTCATTTCCTCTTCCCTCACCAATGATTCCCACTTGGTGTTTAATATTCATGAGCTACATGGATTGAGTTTGGAATCAACACGTTGAATTGCAAAATCAAGTTTCCAGCGCAAATCTTGTAGTGTGGAGTCGCAACATTGGAATTGTACCGAGTTGCAGCACCAATCTTGTAGCATGGAGTTGCAACACCAATCCTGTAATGTGGAGTTGCATCACCAATCTTGTAGCGTGGAGTTGCAACACCAATCCTGTAGCATGGAGTTGCAACACCATTCCTGTAGCGTGGAGTTGCAACGCTGTCAATTTTTAACAAGGAGTAACAACATGAGCTTCCAAGTAGAGTTGCAACCATCCTTATTTGTTCTAAAATAACTTGTACATTATTTGAGATGTTTTTGGGTGATGCGGATTGCCCAGAACCAAAGATGCTCCTGCATCAGACACCCTTGGTAAGAAAAACATGAGCTCCCAGATCATGTGGCTGTTTCTCCAAAGGATGAAGAGTTTCACAGGAGCCTAAGTTCTTCTTCGAAAACCCACGATGCATCATCAAATTCTCTGCTTTTCTATTTGACCAAATATTCTAGATATTCCTTGTTGCGGGTTTTTCTACCAATCCTTGAGGCCAAAATTTCTTCCACTTCCTCAACTCGCTTGACTGGTATTTTCTTCCATCTGTCCAAAGTATTTTCATCATCACTGTTTTCTCCTTCCTTAAATATTTTCATTCTTCGCTGTAGGTTTTTCCTTTGTTTATACTTGTTATTTATTTCTTGTAATTTCTACTTCCCCTACTCATGTAATTCCTGCATAATGTCTGCAAAATCACTGACATCAACACTCCTTTTATATCCTAGATCCGACAAATCAACCAAATCTACCACCCCTTTTCTTGGTGACTTTCCATAAAAAAATTGGAATGGGCTCTTTCCTGTAGATTTGTTCACTGAATCGTTGTAAGCGAGTTCAACTTGTGCCAAAACTGAATCCCACCAGCTAAGATTTTCTCCACTCAAACTTCTTAATAATTTTCCTAAACTTCGGTTCACCACCTCGGTATGCCCATCTGTTTGTGGATGATAGGCTGAACAATATAACAACTTAGAACCCAACCTTTTCCAAAGTGTCCTCCTAAAGTGACCAAGAAATCTCTTGTCTTTGACTGAAGTAATACTCCTTGATAGGCCATGTAACCATACCACTTCTCTAAAAAATAAGGAAGCCATTCACTAGCATCACTTGTCTTCTTACATGCTACAAAATGTGCCATTTTTGAAAACCGATCTACTACTACCATCACAAAATCATACTTCCTCTGTGTCATAGGCAGTCCCGACACAAAATACATGCTTACATCTTCCCATGGTTTGCTAGGTATCTAGAGAAGTAGCGGGGGCCCCAGAGGGCCCATAATGATAGTAGTGGAGGCCACTCAATGTAAGGTGGACTAGATCCACTATATTATTAGATAAGACACATTATGGTAGTTAGATATAATAAATGTAAGAGGACTTACTAGAAGGTTCTGCTTCTAGAAGATTCATTCTCTAGATTATTCTTAGGTGATAGTAGAACTATATAAAGGGGTTAAGTAATGTAATGGGATATGAAGAGAAGTTTTGTGTTTGGAGTGGTAGCTCAATAGGAGGAATCCCCCTCAGAGAGGCAAGTGAACATGAGATGTTCCCTTCCATAATATGATCCATTGTATGGTGATTCCCTACCTCAAGGGTTTTCTTATAATAAAAATGTGGTTTCTTATATATTGTTCTTTGAATATTGGTAGTGTTTTTGTATTCAAGTCTTTGGTTCTTAACAATTGGTATCAGAGCCACTCAATGTAAGGTGGACTAGATCCACTATATTATTAAATAAGGTCCACTATGGTAGTTAGATGTAATAAATGTAAGAGGACTTACTTGAATGTTCTACTTCTAGATGGTTCATTCTCTAGAATGATATTAAGTTGTTGCTAACACTATATAAAGGGGTTCAAGCAATGTAATGGGATATGGAGGGAAGTATCTTATTTGGAGCTAAATCTCATTAGGATGTTTCCCCCTCAAGACAAGTGAACATGAGAGGATCCCTTCCATAATAGGATCCATTGTTTGGTGTTTCCCTACCCTAAGGGTTTGATATAATAAAGTGGTGGTTTTCTATATTGTTTCATATATATTGTGTGGTGATTGTATTCATATACTTTGGGACTATTGTGGTATTTTGTATTCAGGTCTTTGGTACTTAACAATTGGTATCATATCACTTTCCTTGGCAAAAATTGTGGACAATTTGTTTTTTCTATTTTTACAGTCTTTTCGGAGAAACCAAAGAGGGCCGTGACATTCCAAATGATTTATGTGAAAAATTTGTAGAAAACAGTTGTATATCTGAGTTCCTTTCAAAAAAACACCCAATTAAAAAAAAAAAATCGTCCAAAACAAAGTCTGGGAAGTGATGTTATTGAAGTTTTAAAATCTGCAAATTTTTAGGGTTTTTTCCGGGGACGACAACACGGTTTTTTGATTTCTGTAGCACCTGGATTCCGAATTTGCTAAAAAAAAATTACAAATCTGAGTTCCTCTTTAAACAATAGTTGTTTTAAAAAAAAATTCGCCCAAATAGGAGATCAAAAAGTGAAGATATCGCTGATTTAAAGTCAGTCATTTTTGGGGTTTTTTTGTGACGAAAACAAGATTGCAGAGCTCATAACTTTGCACAAGGTGTTCAGATTTCTACCAAATAAATTCCATTGGATATTAACTTTGCACAAGGTGTTCAAATTTCTACCAAATAAATTCCATTAATAAATTCCATTGGATATATATATATATATATATATGTGTGTGTGTGTGTGTGTGTGTGTGTGTGTGTGTGTGTGGTGTTTCCAATGGATATGCACTCTCAACTCATGGAAATTCTATGAAAGGTTGAAGCCCTCAAAACCGATATGCATGACCACCTGCAAGGCATCAAGGCTAGTCGACACGACAACACAGACAATTATCACAATAGTCAACGATCATTGGCTCTCCTATAAGAGAGATATCTTATGACAGACATCAGGGATGGATGTAATCAAGAAGTATATGCTTGGTATTATTTTGAACCTGATTGTGATGCTTGGTATATGGATAGTTCTCATTTTTTGGATGAGAACCACTTTCATATTTTATTTGATGACTCTACTCCACCTTTTGTAGAGAAACTCAATGTGACAAATCTAGAGCTAGTTATGATTACTAGTGTCCATCTTGCATATTCTACAGTGGTATTATTCCTTCCAGATTCATCTATGACTCTTTCCCATTATGTGGATGGAGCTTCTTATTTAGATCCACATGACATGTGTTAGAATTTGCAACACCATTTTCAGTTGGTTATTGGGTTCTGATACCTTTTGCATGGAGTTCAAATGAACACTCAGACATGGGACCCTAGTTTACGATGATGGTTGGACTACTTCAGCATGGTGGCTTTTATTTCTACATGGGACCTTGGTTCTCTAGTCTACTTTAGCACTGTGGTCCACACTTATCCATGGGGTCTTGGTATATGGTTGTACACCCTCATAACAAGAGTTGAGGATAATGATCTCATAAGGGGGATTGAATGTTAGGTATCTAGAGAGGTAGCTGGGGGCTTGGAGGGCCCATAGTGATAATAGTGGAGGCCACTCAATGTAAGGTGGACTAGATCCACTATATTATTAAATAAGGCCCACTATGATAGTTAGATATAATAAATGTAAGATGAATTACTAGAAGGTTCCTCCTCTAGAATGATCTTAGGTTGTTGGTAACATTATATAAAGGGGTTCAAACAATGTAATGTGATATGCAGAAAAGTATTGTATTTGGAGCTGAAGCTCATTAGGAGGTTTCCCCCTTAAAGAGGCAAGTGAACAGGAGAGGATCCCTTCCATAATAGGATCCATTGTATGGTGTTTCCCTACCCTAAGGGTTTGATATAATAAAGTGGTGGTTTTCTATATTGTTTCATATATCTTGTGTGGTGATTGTGTTCGAATATCTTTGGGACTATTGTGGTATTTTGTATTCAAGTCTTTGGTACTTAACATGGTCTTTCAGGTACCGACAATGGAGTGTAAATTTCTGTATTTTGACTTCTACCTTGAGCTAATTGACAAATTCTACAACACTCAACAAATTTCCTGACATCTTTGTTGATGCTGAGCCAAAAGTACTGTTCTTTCACCAATGATGTCGTTTTGTTCATTCCACAATGTCCTCCTAAACCACCACTGTGAAACTCTCTAATGAGGTTCAAACATATTGAGTTATGTGGAATACATAACTGTTGGTTCTTAAACAATAAGCCTTCTTTAATGTGGTACTCTAAGAGTGGTGTTTGGTCCATACTCCATGGTTCTTTGCATTCCTTCCAAACCTCTGCAAAATTTGCATCTTCTTCATACAACCCTTTCACACATTCCAAACTTACCATTGCAACTGACATGGTATTTAATAATACTGTCCTCCAACTCAATGCATCAACAACCTTGTTTGATTTCCCTGACGTGTGTTTCAAAACAAACGTATAAATTTGTAAAAATTCTACCCATTTAGAATTTTTTTGATTCAATTTACCTTGGTTGTTAATGTACTGCAACCCTTTGTGGTCTATAAACAAAACAAAATCCTTTGGAAGCATGTAATGTTGCCACTTTTTCAGGGGCTGGATGAAAGCATAAAATTCTTGATCACACATAGAATATTTCTTCCTTGTTTCATTCAACTTTTCACTGAAAAAGACTATTGTTCTACCTTCTTGGCTCAGAACTGCTCCAATTGCTATCCCACTTGCATCACAGTCTACTTGAAATACTTTATTGGAATCTATAAGTGCTAATACTATCTATTCTGTCACCTTCTTCTTCAAATATTCAAATGAATCTGTTGCTGCTGCTATCCATTGAAATGTGCCTTTCTTCATGCATTTAGTAAGAGGCGCACAAATCTGATTGAAATTTCGAATGAACTTCCTATAGAAACTTTCCAATCCATGGAAACCCCACATGTCAAAAGTGCATTTAGGTGTTTTCCAATCCAATATTGCTCTTACCTTCTCGGGATCCATATTCAAACCTTCTTTGGAAACCACAAAACCCAAGTATACAAGTTCCTTTTGGAAAAACATACACTTCTTCAGATTTATCAACAAATTTACCTCTTCTTTCAATTAATGTAACACCTTCTTCACGTGTTCCATATGTTACTCTCTGCTTCTGTTGAATATCAAAATGTCATCTAAATATACAAAACAAATTTTCCCAAAAACGGTTTCAGAACTTTGTTCAACAGCCTCATGATTGTCTTAGGTGCATTAGTTAAACTGAAGGGCATAACTAATCAATCGAATATCCCATCCTTTGTCTTGAACGTTGTCTTCCATTTATAACTTTCCTTGATCTAGATTTGATGATAGCCACTCTTCAAATCAATATTCATGAAGTACTTGATGCCACTCAAACAGTCCATGAGATCATCCATTCTCGGTAAATGAAACCTATACTTAATGGTGATTTTATTAATATCCCGTGAATCTATACACATCCACCACTCACCATTATTTTTCTGTGTCAAAACTACTGGTACTTCACAAGGACTCAAACTTTCGTGAATTAACCCTTTATCAAGTAACTTTAGTACTTGTCTATTTACGTCTTCACTCTCTGCTGGAGTCATTCGGTAAGGTGCTTTATTTGGAAAAATTGACCCCGGTATTAGATCGATATGGTGTGAGATGCTTCTCAATGGGGGTAATCCTATTGGTAAATCCTCTACTACGATTTCCTTGAATTCTTTCAACAAGTGTTGAATCTTAGCTGATATAAAATTTATTGTCTTCGTATCTTAAATCCTTTTTGGTATTATAGCCAAACAAGAACCATTATGTTTCTGCTCTCTTAGAAAATCCTTAGTAGAACATAACATGATTCAACTGTCGATGCCATACAGATTCTTGCTGTTACTATCGTTCATAACTTTGTTGTTACTTTTGTTCATCCCCTTACTACTGTTACTATCCATATTATTTTCTGACATTGGTATCAACTTATAACGTTGACCATCCTTGACAAATTCATATGAATTTTCCCTGCCAACATGGAATACCTTTCTGTCAAACATCCACAGTCTCCCGTGCAATACATGACATGCATCCATCTCTATCACATCGCATAAAACTTGTTCGTTGAAACTTCTAATCTAGAAACTCAATAAACATTGTTCAGTCACAGTCACCCGCTGTCCCTTTTGCAACCATGAAACTAAGTATGGATTGGGGTGTGGAATGTATTTCAAATTCAATTTCCTCATTACTTCAGCGGATACCAAATTTTCTTTACTCTCGTCGTCTATGATCAAATGACAAAATTTATCATGAATTTTAAATTTAGTCTTGAACACTCTCTTTCTCTGTTTAGGTTCTACTGCTTCCTTCGCCTCAGGCTTGAGTAATACTCTTCTCAACATCAAGTTTTTTCCTTGTTCTTGATGGAGTATTTCCACATTCCCACCCGTAGATTCTACCTCATCTACTTGGGTGATTTGCATCTTAGCTCCATTTCTTCTTGCAGCGTTCCGTATCTTTGGAGATTCTGATGCTTTATGACCCTCTACTCCACAATTATAACAAGTAATTACATACTTACCACGACTAAAACCTCTGCCTCTGCCAATGCTTCTTCCTCCTCTTGTATGTTTACTGTTGGTTTCTTCATCCTTGTTCTCATTGTATTTAGCAGCACTTCCTCTACCTCTGCCTCTAGTTCCTTTTCCCTAGAACTTCTGTCGTATTCTTTTGTCAATCTTTTTCTCTACCTTCAAAGCAACATGGTAGGATTCATCTACATTTAGAAAGTAATGTGTACCCATCTCATCTTGAATTTGGTACATTAGTCCATTTATGTATCTTTCCACTCTCTGATTCTCTAGCTCTTTTATCCTTGACCTGAGTGACAACTTGAAGAATTCTTCCATATATCCACACACAAATGTCTCTTTCTGGATGATATTTTATACTTGTTTACACAAGTTCTGCTGGTAGTCAACATGTAGAAATTTCTCTTTGATATTACTGACCATTTTCTTCCAAGTTTTAATCTTCTCTAATCCATGATCTACTCTGTCTTTCTATAACATATCCCACCAAAGTGTAGCATGTCCTTTCAACTCTGTAATGGAAAAACGAACACAATTTGGATTTTGAACATTCTCATACTCGAAGTATCTTTCGATCTCACCTATCCAATCTATAAGAGTTTCAACCTTCAAATTACCATCATAGAACGGAACTTCAACCCTCACACTACCTCTGTTAGTCAAGAAGGATATCAAACACACTGCTGGGTCTCCTTCCTCAACATTTTGTCCAACTTCAACCTCTTCTTCAGATTAAAAATCTAATTGAGCTTCTCCATTTCTTCTATTCTCCAACTCTTTTATTCTTCTTATTAATTCTTCGACTTCTCTATTTATCGCGCATCCTTGTGCTTCTCCTGCTCTTCACGGTGACATCCTTACGAGTTGTATTATGGCCCTCACTTGGACCGACATTCATAGGCCTTACCTCCAGGCATTGTACTCTCACAACTCAAGAACCTGAACCTGCTCTGATACCACTTGACGCAACTCATAGACCTGAAGAAATTCTAACGCCTACATGACTATGCTATGCCTTTAGAGTGCACAACGTAACTCATATTCAAACATGTAACATACAATTCATTTACTATTGTTAAGACTGAAATAGAAGAATTCAATCACAACCACAAGAACATAAACATGTTGTGAATCCTTTCTTTTAATATTGATTTCAGAATGCCTCTTATGACAATGAAATCGAGTAATACATCCTTCTCACCATACTAGAACTGATGCACTATGCTGTTCTTCTGCAGATTGTATCGTCTCTTCTCGATCTCATTCTTGGTGGTTGTCTTAGTCGCTTCCAATCAACCCGAGGGACACCTTCCTTTCTTTTGTCTCAAAATCAACCCCTACATATTCCGTTCCCCTTCTTTTTATATCATTTCTCTCAACTGATTTGTTTCCTCTTATTTTGGGAAAATGAATAGTCACGCCTATTCGCTGCCCAACCGTTTTCCAATTTGGTTTCGTTTCCTATTTCCTCATCAATGATTCCCACTTTGCATTTAATCTTCATGAGCTACGTGGACTGAACTTGGAATCTGCATGTTGGGTTGTAGCATCAAGTATCCAATGCAAATCCACTAGCGTGGAGTCACAACATTGGAGTTGCAGCACCAATATTGTAGCATGGCGTTGCAACACCAATCCTGTAGCGTGGAGTTGCAACGTAGGAGTTGCAACACTGTCAATTTTTAACAAGGAGTAACAACACGAGCTGCCAAGTAGAGTTGCAACCATCCTTGTTCGTTCTAAATTAATTTGTACATAATTTGAAATGCTTTTGGGTGATGTGGATTTCCTAGAACCAAAGATACTCCCGCATCAATATCAATATTAAATATTTTCCTAGAAATTTGGCAGTATTTTAATAGTCAGTTGGGAATATTGCTGGGCAAAGGAGGCGATAGTAGGTACTTTCCAATTTCCATTGGAAAGGACATAAGAAAAGCAATGGCTCGTGACACTGATGTCGTTATGGATGATGAAATAGGATCAAACTATTCATACTATCAAGAAATTGAAATCCAAAACTTCATCTGATGTTTCTATGGATGATGAAATAGGATCCTTGGAGGAGAAAATTATTCGTATGATCGAGGAATTGAAATCAAGAGATTCATTTGTGTATGGATTTTCCCTACATAGTTTTCATTCCAATAACGATTGTATTTTCCATCTGCAACTCTACTTCATGTTCTCCCCTATACCTATTCTTTTTTTCTTGCAAATCACGTTTTATGAATTTATGAATTATAACAAGCAATTTAAAAAGGTTAGGTTACGTTTGGACAAAACAGGAACGAATTTAGCTATGTCAGTTTCAGATTTCAAACTAGTTTAACTAAACTTAAAAGAATAAATTTGATTTTAGTTGTGCAAAATTCCAAAAAAGTTCAGTCAAACATCCTTTGAAAGAGAATTTCTGAAAAATATTTATACATAATAGACGAAAATTAAACTTGCAATGAGGCTTTATCCGACTTCCTTATTTAACTGAAATCATTGAAAGAAATGTGAAATATCCATTTCATTCTCACAAATAAAGCTTTTTGTTGGATTCTCCTTTTTGTTAAGTCACAAGACTTGAAATTCAATTCCATTTACAAGATTTTATGGAGAGATACATATAACAACAATAAATAAATCATAACAGATGCAACTAACAGGATCTTGAAGTGAGAAGTTTGTGAATATAAACTTGTAGCTTCTGCATATGCCAAAAAAAAAAAGAAGGAAATGCATAATTTAAATTGAAGCATGATCAAAAGGTCAAGATTTGTAAATAGGACTCTTTGCACAAGACCAAAAAAATAAAATTTAAGTAGAAAGACAAAATTCTTATTATTTTCAAGTTTAAGGTAAGAAATAACCTACACACTTTGCTTATAAAATAACCTACACACTTTGCTTATAACTTATAAAAATGTATTTCTTGTACTAAAATTACATATCAAATTTATGAAATGCAATGATCAACCTTCACGTTATATTATGCTTTGCAAGAATCAGTTTAGGTTGGAATGTCTGCTATTTCCAGACAAGTGCAATGGCTAAAAGAATTTAATTAGATTAGAATGTCTGCTATTTCCATATAAGTGCAATGGTCACAAATTCTATAGGAACAGAAACCTGCCTTCACCCCTTTCGAATCCTTCCTTAAATTATAAACTATTCACCCTTTCGAATCCTTCCTTAAATTATAAACTATTCAATCCGTCTAACATTCAATGCTATCCCTAAACAATAAAAAATTTAGCAGAATATTTTCACCAATGTAATAAGTTAACTTTAACATTATGCCAATGTGATACGTTAACAGTATGCTTTATTGTGACTAAAACAAGTTTTTAACACAACTTAGTATTTTTTAAAATGTTTTCTTTAATATATATTTTAAAGAATGTTTTAAAATTTATTTACAAATTTATTTTTTATTTTTAATTTTTTATTGAATAAATAGAAAGATAATTAAAAAAATTATTTATCTTAATTTTTAAAAACATAATTATTATTAATATTTAATTATATATTCAATGTCTAAATGGATATGGAAAGAACAAAATATATAATTAATAATAACAATAATCTATTTTTAAGGTCATGACCAAGCCAGACACCAAATTGATGTATGAGACCCTACCTCCTCTAGATTTAAACTTGTGACATCTTAGAAGAAAACACATGTTCTTACCCATTAGGCCAATATATTCAATATGTAAATGGACATAGAAAAAATAAAATAATATTGAATTTTTATTTTTTAATAAAAAATATTGAAAATCTTACATAAAAGAAATTTCTTTTATATTGTTTGATCAGAAAATATTTTATTTATTTTAATTTATGTACTATATTATCTCATATATTTAATAATATAATTTTTAAATATTAAAATTTTAATAAAATTATTAAAGAAAATATTATTAATATTTAATTATATGTTGTTACATCCTCTCATCATGCTAGAAGTCCAGTTTTGACGACTCCGACCCTCTATAAAATATAGATATTTGTTAGAATTGTAGAATTGTGCGGTCATTTATTTTGTAACACAATGGTTTCAAATTTTAAAAAGTATATGCACATAATGGTGTTGTTCATATTTGCTATTAGCTTGGATTCATCTTATTTAATTTGGTAGAGACTATGCTATTATGGAGCTTTGTTATTAGTCCCTGTAGAAAGTTTAGATGGACTATAGCGATCGATAATTCATTGACTTTATATTAATTTGTCCTTTGACTATAATTTTTTGCATACTTTTAATGTTCGACATACATAAATAAAGCATTATTTTTTATATAATAAAAAAACCCATATATGTTATGATATGATTGGATGATAGATTTGAGGTCTTATTGCCAGCTTCGCTATTCCCAATGAATTATATGTTGCCATATCCAAAGTTTTATCATATACGGTACTTTTTTATTTTATTTGTACTAATCATATTGAAATGTTTAGATATCCAAAGTTTATAGTGATTGATAATTCCAAAGTTTATAACTTTCTATTGTGATTTATTTATTTTATTTGTGCTATTATTATTATTACTCCTTTGTATTTGTATTGAAATGTTTGCATGCCGAAGGTTTATATCGTTGACACTTTTTTTGAGGTGCTTGAATAGGCTTGACAACTTAAATGTTTATATGATGCGAGGTCCTCAAACAGGCCTGATAGCTTAAATGTTTGCATACCGTGAGGCCCTTAGATGGCCTGCCAACCTTAAATGTTTATCTAAATAGGCTTCTCAGAGTACATTTTTCCTCGAAATTTTCCATACAATGTTGCAGTGAATTTGGACAATATTGTTGTCCACCGCCAGTTGAATAGGCATTGTATGTTTCATACTTCTTCTAGGATTAGAATGCAATTTCGTCATCATTGAAGCTACATACATTGTTTACTAGTTCAGTGGGTGCTTCTTCCTCGCTGGTTCGTCAGTTGCTGCTTGTTGTTGTTGTTTGGTTCACAATTCGACCTGTGGTTCTGTCGTTCATCGTTTTGGAGTAAGTTTCCATGCCATAATTTCATTTTTTATTCCTTCTTTGTTGTTCAGTGTTTGCAGTTTGCAAGTAATAATTTTTTCTTATTTCTACTGGCATGCTCGTCGTATGTTTCTGGTTCCTTCTGTGCTTCGGCTGCAGTTTCGCAATCATTGGAGATACATATGTTGTTTACTGGTTCGGTGGTTGTTGCTTGTTCGCTAGTTCATTGGTTTGTCAGTTGTTGGTTGTTTTTGTTTGGCTCAAGTTTACAATTTTAGGGCCCTGGGGCTACAGTTGGGCCTGTTCGTGGTTTCTCGTTGGTTTGCTTCTTGCTGTTTTCTTTTGCTTACTTCGACTTTGTAGGATTGGGGTCTTGCACCGACAATTGGAGTTGTTTTTTTTTTATATTATTTTTTGGGCACTTTACGGTGTTCAGACCCTGCACCCACGAGTGGACATGCGGTTGTGTTATTTGCTGTGTCTGGTGAGGTCGAGATCTGTTCTACTGTAAAAGTTTGATGATACTTCAGTGTTGACATGATAGAAAATAGTGGCATAAAAAATAATTGGACAACTACATGTGCAATTGCAATATCCGCTGTTTTTTTGTTAAAATAAAACATGTGCAAGCTGCACTTATAAATCATGTATGGTGGAATGTGCCCATATCAAAATGCATGTTCTTTATCGTATACACAGACTGGTGTGACCAATATACAATTTGTCTTGTACTTGAGATATGATATGTACAACAAAGAGAGTGCAAAATTATATTTCCATGTCTAGAAGCATATCTAGATACTTTGCCACGAAAAACCAAAATCGTTTAGCTATGGCCATGCACTTTCTTAATATTTTGTGGCTTGTAATATATTTTGGGAAAGGAACAACTTTATATATTTCCAACCATGGATGGAGAAAAGCAAAGGTTCATGTTTCTACATATCTTTTATTCTATTTGTTGATTGTCATTTACTGTATGTACATATTACTTGTTCTCCGGTGCATACTAACTTCCATTCATGTTCATTGTGTTTTGTGCGTTCCCACATTCAAACAAACAAAATAGCTGGAGAAAACGACGGAGTCTTGACTGCATCGGTGCAAGAGGAAATACAAAGGTACATGTTTGTACTGTTATTTCATATTCGGTTGTTTTGTATTTCATTTATTGTCACTATGTGTGTTCACCTAGTTTATTGTATGTAGATGTTGCGTACCTTCCTACATAATAACTTATCTTCATTACATGTCTTCCTGCATACTGACTTCCTTCATGTCCATTGTATTTTTCTTGCATTGCTACATTTAAACAAACAAAATGACTGGAGAGGACGATGGACTCTTTGGTGCAAATGCAGACGAGGAGGTACAGAGGTGCATACCTGTACTCTTATTTCATATTCCAGTGTTGAGTATTTCATTTATTGTCTGTGTACTTGTTGTGCTTGTTCTACTGCTTGCACATTTTTTTTATATATATTTTTTGTTCCTGTATGTATATACTATGTATCTTTCTTCTTATTCTCATGTGAATTGTATTCTGTTTGCTATTACATTGAAATAAATAGAACTGTTTTTCTTTCTTTTACATGTCTTTCTTTGTACTAACTTGCTTTCATGTCCATTGTATATTCGACATTGCTACCTTGAAAGAAACAGGTTGGTTGGACAGGAAGATGAATTCTTGTATGCAACAATAGAGGGTTCTGTGGTATAATCTTAAAAAAGGTATACCAACTGTTCTAGTAAATTAAATATACAAAGTGGGTGGGGGCATATAATATTAGACTAGAAAACAATGACTTGGAAACAATGGGTCTTTGTGCGCTCCCCATTTCTAATTTTTCCATTTTCTATTATCCATTTTGATTTCTAATTGCTCTGCTTAGTTTTCTTTCCGAAAATGCCTTAGTGCGCGGGTTGGCGGACTCACGGGTTCACATTTATGGTTACGCTTTTATCTTATTCCTTACTTACCCACTTTGTTGATTGCAGGTGCCGGGATGGCAGGTTCAAGATTTCTCCCCTGTCTTTTGGGGTCCCTCGATATACAGATTGGCTTTCATGCCTCGCCATCAGGCCCTATTTATTGTTACACATTTTTCCAGTCAAAAAATCAGAGGCATACAATTTGACACTCGGGTCCTCATGTTTCCTGAGTATACCTTGACACCCTATTTCGTATTCCATCTCCTTCTAGCCTGCATGTGACATTAAGAACTATTATGGAAAATATACAATGCATATGCTTGGTTAGTCCTTTTGATGTTCATCTACACATGCTTGCATCATAAAAAGTTGGACTAGTGACATGGCCATGAGCAGTCAGTCATCCCAGACATCAGCAGACTGACAAGGCCAAAGGTAAAGATGCATACATTATGTTTACCAAACAAATATCCTCAGCTATTTATTCATCTATGGCATGGTGAATATGCTGATGTTATCTGCAATACATGCTTTGCAGTTCACAAGAAGTATCAACAAGTACAAGCGAGACGTCAAACATAGCGCAGGTTTTGCAGACTAAGAGGCGTGGTTGCAAAAAATTGGCTCCATAGTTCATCGAAGCTGTGCGTTTACTTGTAAATTTATGCTAGAAAAAAAAGAAAACAAAAAAAATAATGCACACTACCATTCACTTTACTTTTCCTGTTAAAAAATTGTCACCAGGTCTAAATTTGTAACAACCAAAGTACTATCAATAGAGGGCTTGAAAAACCGCCGAATTGGACAAGTGTTCATCGGGGACATAATGGTTGTCTGTAACACCTACTTGGACAAGGAAAACAAAACTAGATCCATTATGTGTGCTGACATGAAATACAAGGAGGCCATGATGACAGTCACACTGACTATTCCTACACAACTTGTCCAAAAACATGCAGAAAAGATATTGCCGGGTAATGGGATATCCATTACAAATTTTAATATATTTCCCAAAACAATATATGACCGTGATGATTGTGATCGTATTATTTTGCTCAATGAAACAAGTATTGTGGAAAAAATTCTCGCTATTTGTTCAGAATATCGTTTCGTCTCGGACACAACTATCATCCAACTTGCATAACACAATGACATTTACCCAATCAGAACCATTGGTGCAGATGTCACACTGGTGAGAAAACTTGGCTTGCAACACATTCTCCATATAAAAGATGGAGAGTCGGACAATGACAAGGCAATGGCATCGTTCTCCATATCTAGTATTGTCCATTACTTTCGCATGTGCATGTATCTTGGTTAAGTTACAAAAATATTGCACTGTTCCATGTTTCCGCTGCAATTGTTCGATACCTATTCAAATTTGTTTTCGTCAATGGAACAAAAATTGCACAAAGGAAAATTCCCACTTATGCTCTTCAAAAATATAACAAAGAAAGGGGATGTTAGAGAAAGGATATTTTGCACAAACCAAGAAACATTTGTAACAGAGTTGCGAGCAGACATAGTACATGATCTGAAAAAACTAGCCAGCTCTACAATTTTTGTGCGTATACATCTACAGA
>JASDQU010712280.1:6802-27445 GCA_032191745.1 Picea mariana | reverse complement strand
CTCAACTTCGAGTCACATTCTAGGCCAAAGTTTGAACGAACTGGAATTATGGGTTGAAAAAAAAAATTCTCCGTTTCCAATTATGAAATCATCTTTGGATACCCATTTGAGAGTTATACACGTGGTCTTGATTGCGAGCGAAGATGTGTAGTTCTTGGGCTGCTTTTTCTCAACTTCGGGTCACATTCCAGGCCCAAGTTTGAACGAAGTGGGATTATGGGTTGAAAAACAAAATTCTCTGTTTCCAATTATTAAATCATATTTCGATACTCGTTTGAGAGTTGTACACCCGGTCTTGATTGCAAGCGAAGACGAGTAGTTCTTGGGCCATTTTATCTCATCTTTGGGTCACATTCTAGGCCCAAGTTTGAGTGAAGTGGGATTATGGGTTGAAAAGAAAAATTCTTTGTTTCCAAATATGAAATTATATTTGGATACCCATTTGAGAGTTGTACATGTGGTCTTGATTGCGAGAGAATACGTGTAGTTCATGACCGGTTTTTCTCAACTTGTAACATTCTAGGCCCAAGTTTGAGCAAAGTGGGATTATGGGTTGAAAAGTTCTCGGGTCTCTTTTTGTCAACTTCGGGTCAAATTCTAGGCCCAAGTTTTAACGAAGTGGGATTATGGGTTGAAAAACAAAATTCTTCTTATCCAAATATGAAATCATGTTTGGATACCCATTTGAGAGATGTACATGTTGTCTTGATCGTGAGCGAAGACATTAAGTTCTAGGGCCACTTTTTCTAAACTTCGGGACACATTCTAGGCCCAAGTTTAAAAGAAGTGGGATTATGGGTTGAAAATCAAAATTCCCTATTTCCAAATATGAAATCATATTTGGATGCCCATTTGATAGTTGTACATGTCGTTTTTATTGCGACCGAAGACGTGTAGTTCTTGCGGTGTTTTTTCTCAACTTCGGGTCACATTCTAGGCCCAAGTTTGAACAAAGAGGGATTATGGGTTGAAAAGAAAAATTCTCTCAAATGGGATACCCATTTGAGATTTGTACACTTGGTCTTGATTGCGAGTGAAGACGTGTAGATCTTGGGTCGCTTTTTCTCAACTTCGGGTCACATTCTAGGCCCAAGTTTGAACAAAGTGGGATTATGGGTTGAAAAGAAAAATTCTCGTTTTCCAAATATGAAATCTTATTTGGATACCTATTTGAGAGTTGTACACCTAGTCTTGATTGCGAGTGAAGACGGGTAGTTCTTGGGCCGCTTTTTCTCAACTTCGGGTCACATTCTAGGCCCATGTTTGAACAAAGCTGGATTATGGGTTGAAAAGCAAAATTATTCGTTTCCAAATATTAAATCATGTTTGGATACCCATTTCAGAGATGTACACATGGTCTTGATTGCGAGCAAAGACGTGTAGTTCTTGGGCCTCTTTTTCTCAACTTCGGGTCACATTATAGGCCCAAGTTTGAATGAAGTGAGATTATGGGTTGAAAAACAAAATTCTTTGTTTCCAAATAGGAAATCATATTTGGATACCCATTTGAGATTTGTACACCTGGTCATGATGCGAGCGAAGACGTGTAGTTCTTGGGCCGTTTTATCTCATTTTTGGGTCACATTCGAGGCCTAAGTTTGAGCGAAGGGGGATGATGGGTTGAAATGAAAAATTTTCCGTTTCCAAATATGAAATTTTATTTGGATACCCATTTGAGAGTTATACATGTGGCCTTGATTGTGAATGAAGACGTGTAGTTCTTGGGACGGTTTTTCTCAACTTTGGGTCACATTCTAGGCCCAAGTTTGAGCGAAGTGGGATTATGGGTTGAAAAGTTCTTGGGCTCTTTTTCTGAACTTCGGGTCATATTCTAGGGCCAAGTTTGAACGAAGTGGGATTATGGGTTGAAAAGAAAAATTCTCTTTATCCGAATATGAAATCATGTTTGGATACCCATTTGAGAGTTGTACATGTTGTCTTGATTGCGAGCGAAGACGTGTCGTTCTTGGGCCGATTTTTCTCAACTTTGGGTCACATTCTAGGCGGAAGTTTAAACAAAGTGGGATTATGGGTTGAAAGAAAAATTTTCTGTTTCCAAATATGAAATCTTATTTGGATACCCATTTGAGAGTTTAACATGTGGTCTTGATTGCGAGGGAAGACGTGTAGTTCTTGCGACGCTTTTTCTCAACTTCGGGTCACATTCTTGGCCAAAGTTTGAACAAAGTGGGATTATGGGTTGAAAAGAAAATTTATATCAAATGGGCTACCCATTTGAGAGTTGTACACGTGATCTTGATTGCGAGCAAAGACATGTAGATATTGGGCCTCTTTTTCTCAACTTGAGGTCACATTCTAGGCCTAAGTTTGAGCGAATTGGTATAATGGGTTGAAAAGAAAAATTCTCCTTTTCCAAATATGAAATCATATTTGGATACCCATTTAAGAGTTGTATAGTTGGTCTTGATTGCGAGAAAATATGTGTAGTTCTTGGGCTGCTTTTTCTCATTTTTGGGTCACATTCTAGGCCCATGTTTGAATGAAGTGGGATTATGGGTTGAAAAGAAAAATTCTTCGTTTCCAAATATGAAATCATGTTTGGACACCCACTTTAGAGTTGTACATGTGGTATTGATTGCGAGGGAAGACTTGTAGTTCGTGGGCCATTTTTTCTCAACTTCGGGTCACATTCCAGGCCCAAGTTTGAGCGAAGTGGGATTATGAAATCATATATGGATACCCATTTGAGAGTTGTACAAGTGGTCTTGATTTTGAGTGAAGATGTGTAGTTCTTGGCCCATTTTTTCTCAACTTTGGGTCACTTTCTAGGCCCAAGTTTGAACGAAGTGGAATTATGGGTTGAAAAGAAAAATTCTTCGTTTCCAAATATGAAATCATATTTGGATACCCATTTGAGATTTCTACATGAGGTCTTGAATGCGAGCAAAGGCGTGTATTTCTTGGGCCGCTTTTTCTCAATTTAGGGTCACATTCTAGGCCCAATTTTAAACGAAGTGGGATTATGGGTTGTGTGCACAAAGGAAAGTGACAGCTGGAGGAGGAGAAGCCCAGGATTGCTTGAACATAAGGAGACAGTCCATGAGGAATGATTCGTACAATATGGCAAGATATCACATGAAACTTAGAAGGAAGACATTGTTGAAAATATGGAAGCTTAGAGTAGAATTTTTGAGAAGCTGGGACACTCTCATAAGTGGATGAAGAGGACTGAACAACCAGACATGAAGGAAGATGTAAAGAATCAGGAAAGCATTACTTTTTCTGAGCCATACATGGTCTCTTGTGGGAGAATTCGCATACATATGCAAGGTGGCCTATATAAATTTCGTGTACATACACGATATGTTTAAAACATAAGGTGCGTACCTATGGTAAAATCCTCAAGAAGAGGGGTGTACAGATGAGTTGCAACATGGTTTGATTGTATAACTTTGTTTATGCGGGGTATAAGATCGTTTTCTTCAGGTTTCATGTCTTTATGTGTGTTTGATGAATGTATGATGATAATATGTGGTTGAGTGTTGGAGCATATGCTCGATGCCTATCTTGGATGCATGGTACTAACCCTAGAGTGTGGATTGAGGCATTTTCTATTAAGGAACAATGTTGGTTATGTTATGTATTTTCTGAGTGAAGCTATGACATGTTGTTTATGGGACACATCATGTTGATGTGATGTTATCTAGAGGTATATCATTGATTTATTGAAGCACACTCTTGGTACATTGTTAGAGGTACTATTGGATGCTTAGTACTTGCTTTGGTGAATGGTTTTGAGGCAGATCAGTTATAGTACTTGGCTGGTACATATGTGAGCTCCATTGACATATATTGTGATGTATTATTAGAAGCATATTTGTTGGATGTGTTTGTGTATATATTTGACATATGGTTGAGATACATATTGAGACATGTAGTTGATGAGTTGATGTTGTTGTACATGATTTATGAGTCATATCTTGATGCATGATTGGTATAGACTTGATACATTATTTGAGGCACTTTCTAGTTGTATCATTGGCACATGGTTTATGGATGATGTGGCATATGTGTATGGATATATTGATTGTGGTACATCTTATTGAGGTTTGGTGCATGGTTGATGCACATGTTTGGTACCAATGGTGATACATGTTTGGTGTATGGTTGATGCATTTGTTGATGGTATATGGTTGAAGCAGACAAAATCTCGGGAGAACTCAAAGATTTCCAAGCCGAGGAGGATAAAATACTTGTGGAGGCTCATTCAATCACAATACATCAGTGAATTGTTTTTGAATTAACTTCAACCCTTATTTTAAAGGGTGCAGAAGAAGGAAAGTAGGGCTCAACAAGGTCATTCCAATCAAAGGAAACCATCTTAGGACTTGGAGGGGGTGTGCTTGAAGTGAGCGGAATGCCCCCTTGTTTTGAAAGCATTGAACTGGAAATGCTAAAAACATAGTTGGTAGACACATCACTCCCCATCAAAAAAGAGAGATCAACCAATTATTGCATCGGCGTGACCACTTTGGTAGACTCGACACTCTCCAAGAGAAGAGTGGGATCAACCAAAGATTGCATCGGCGTGACCATTTTGGTAGAATCAACACTCTCCAAGATAAGAGTGGGAAAAGTTGAATATTGAATTGGTGTGACCACTTTGGTAGAATTGACACTCTTCAAGAGACGAGTAGGATCAACTGAATATTGCATCGACGTGAATATTTCCTCAACCACTAGTTGAATAGGCTATGAGACAACATGGTCTGAAGGTGCATCATCCCCCAAAAGAGGAGTGTAATCGACCAAAGATTGCATTGGCATGACCACTTCATCAACTAAAGGATGAATAGATTATGAGGAAACCGAATAAGAATTAGAATCATAAGAGATTGCGGACATGGAACACAATCTTCGTGTCTCTGGAATTCCAGGGCATAGATGAGTAAGGTGATTTCTCTTGCAAATATTACAAGGGAACTTAGGCTTACTTCCTATCCGTCTAGATTTCTCAACAGAATAAATGCCCCTAACATGACTAGTAGTGGTTGGTTGCTTGTCCTCAACATGACTCACATAGGTTGTTGAAAACTCTCCAACATGACTAGTAGAGGTTGGTTGTTGATCAATAACATGACTTGCAGAGGCTACAGACCTATCGCTAGTATGACTAGAAATGGCTATACTTTTTCCCCCAACATGACTTGCAGAGGTTGGGTGCTTGCTCCCAGGATGACTTGCAGAGGTTGGGTGTTGGTCTTCAACATGACTTGTAGAGGTTGATGACCTATCTCAAACATGATTCACATAGGCTTCTGATTTCTTCTTCTTATTATTCCTATTTCTATTTCGCTTAGAATTTTGGTTACTAGTAGTTATACTTTCACCGGAGAAGGAAGAAGGAGGAGAAGAATTTTCTAACGAAGGAACATCAACATGATTCCCATGACATAAAGTTCTTAATTTAGAAGCATCAAGAGCATTAGGGACATTTGGAATGGTACCCAACCAAACCAATTGTCCCACATTCAACCTAGGAATTTTCAAAGTGGCCATCAAAGGGACACCAAAATTTCCAAAGAAAAGAAAAGAACAACAGTCCCCTTGCGAAGGGGTTCATTGGTTGGTATCGTCAATAAATTTGGCCATGAAGATCTTATGCATAGGTTCTTATTTTGCAGGATCGTTCAAGTCCGTAAAAATCTCACACAGTTACTCTGGTAGATCAATGGTATATGAATATAAACCTATAAGGAGGCGGCTCCATGTTTCTAGGAGGAAGACCCAAAAGTCTTCACGACCAATGGAGTGGGTGATATACCACCTTAGGTCAGAGACCCAAAGTAATGGCTGACTAACTCACTATGGAAAAATAGGGACAACAAAGCAGACCAATAAAAAAGCCCCTAAATATATATCAAGCGAAAAGGTAGGAAGAACAATTATGCTAACCAACACTAGAGAAACTTACTGGTGCGAGTGTAAATCGAACACGGAAACACCCTCTGGGTATACTATGCAAAGTGTGGTCTGACATATGTCCTAGGTACTGCAGTGTGCCCTCACAGTCACCTGTGTAAGTACCTATAAAAAGGAAACTAAGTTTCCAACTTGTAGTCAGTCACCAGGTGGGTATAATCGAAATTCGGCCAAATCATATGAGTAAGATAACTACGTCTGAAGCCTTTCAAGGGTACCAAAAGAAAATGGTTTGGAAGACAACTGAGGATCCCAAATGGATTTGAGGTCCATGAAGGTCCATAGTTAGATGAAGTCAGAAGAATCCCAAGAATGACCCTCAAATACGATCCTCACTACGCTTGTTCTGGATTTGGAAGGGCTATCTCCTCTTCCTTTGCTCATGCAACCTCGTGTTTATCCCCTATGTTAAAGGGGGTTCCCAGATAACTTTTACGAAACTAGAATTTAAAACTCCCTAACTCAGACTCTTAAGTTTTTTAAGTGGCCTTGGAGAGTTTCCTCTCCACACCTAATCCAAGTCCCTAAAGCCTAGTCTAGTTGGTGTACCCTACAAACGAAAAGGTGTAATTGCTTTTACGATTAAACATTGATTTTAGTGGTTGTTTTTACTCAAAGGGTATGGAAGTGCAACTGATGTTGTTTGAGACTCTTGCAAAAATTAAAATTATAAGAACACTGGAAAATAAAACTTTACACTAATCCTTCAAATGAAAAAGAGTTTCAAGAAAGAAAATGCATGAACAATCCTTCAAACCTAAAGATGCAATCTTTTCTCCTTTCCATGCAAAATGCATAGTGCAACTTTCGAGTGAAACAAAAGAGAAAATGAAAGGATTTTCTTTCTTATTTTTTCTTTTGAAATGCTTTCAAGATGAGAAGAAAAAAAAACCATATGATAATTTATTTTTGTTTTTCAAATAACAATACAAATAAAGATAGAGACCTAACTAGAATAAAAACACATTTTTTTTCTTTCTTTCAATCAAAGAAAACAAAAGATGCTAAAAGAAACTCATTTTTCTTAAAATTCAAGATAAAAATAAGCCAAAAAAGCTATACAATTTTTTATTTTTGTTATTTCATAAACAATATGAGCCTTGAACCTATCGAAACCACATCCAATAGAGGCCGTGTAACTCAGGAAGACCTGAGGAACCAAAGGTTTCCTGAAAGAAAAAAATATTTTGAAAAAACTTTTCAAAGTGACAAGCACGTGTATTGTCCACAGTCATACTGCATATGTACACAGGTTGTGTATAAATCGAAATGTGTATGTATGTGGGATAGGTATAGAACATGGCATGTACACTAATGAAAATTCTCAAAATTGAGAAAGATTCAGATAAGCCACCTTTATTAAGGAAGCTGGTAAGCACCTGGAAGGTGACCAGAAACCCAAATAGACTCAGAACACTAAAAAAAATAGGAATTCAAGCCAAACAAATATCTCCTATCAAGACCCTAAAGAGACTCCCCAGTGGAGTTGCCAATTCTGCTATGGGGAAAATCCCCCTAATCTGGGTTTAGAAACTGGGAAGTTATGGCATGTTTTTTATGGGACACATCATGTTGATGTGATGATATCTAGAGGTATATCATTGATCTATTGAAGCACACTCTTAGTAAATGTTTAGAGGTACTATTGGATTCTTAGTACTTTATTTGGTGAATTGTTTTGAGGTAGATTGGTTATAGTACATGGATAGTACATATGTGAGCTCCATTGACATATCTTGTGATGTGTTGTTAGAAGCATATTTGTTGGATGTCTTGGTGTATATATTTGGAATATGGTTGAGCTACATATTGAGACATGTATTTGATGAGTTGATGAGGTGATGATGTTCTACATGATTGATGACTAATAGCTTGATGCATGATTGGTATAGACTTGATACATTATTTGAGGCACTTTCTATTTGTATCATTGGCACATGGTTTATGGATGATGTGTCATATGTGTATGGATATCTTGATTGTGGTACACCTTCTTGAGGTTTGGTGCATGGTTGATGCACTTGTTCGGTACCGATGGTGATATATGTTTGGTGCATGGTTGATGCACTTGTTGATGGTATATGGTGCATGCTTGATGCTTGATGGTTGAGATACATTTTCTTGGCTTGTGGATCTTGTTTAATGATAGAGGCATGTCATGTGTGATATGACACTTGTTTGAGGCACATGATTGGAATGTTGTATGGATGATGATTTTATTGGTACGTTGATAGAGGCACATGTTGATGATATTGATATATGCTTGGTACACTTTTGGAACATATTTTTGGCATATGGCAAATATAATTCAGTGATGAGATCTTATGGTACATTGTATGGTGTTGATGTGCATGGTTGGCACATGGTATGACACATGATGTACATGTTGTTAGCACATGAAATGTTTAGGAGTTAAAAAAAATTATGACCTTAGTCCATGAAATAGTTTTGGTGTCATGATAGTGTTCATCATCATTAAATAAATAAGGGTCATCTTTGGTATCCTAAACCCTGGCCAATTTCAATATTGTTATACCAAAGAAACATGTTATAGTTTCCTCTTGCAAACAACAACATTATCCACCCCCAACCCTGCACTGTGAACTGTCCATTACAAATATGCGTTGCAAACTAGCACTGTAAACTCTTTGTTTCTTGATAGATCAAACCCTTTTCAGTTGAGATTCATCTAGGTCTGATGTTTTAACTTGTCAACTCATATTTTTCTCCTCAGACATAGAAAATCTTGCAAGATTTTCATAAAAACCTAGTTCAATTGGCGCTATGAACTTAATCATTGGCACTGCAAACCATTTGTTTTATATAGAGTTGCTTCAATTATTCATGTCCGCAGCATCATCCAAGTTGGATTTTTTTTCTTCTTTTCTCACCTCCTACTTGCATCATGTTCATCCTCCAACTATTTTTGTGCATACAATTTTGACTTAATTGATGATTTTGGGTCTTGAGATAAATTTAACATTTTCATATGATTTCTCCAAGGTTACTTCATGTTTCAAGAGCTTTGTAGTAGGCTTTGGAAGGTTTTTACCAACTTCTTATGCAATTTTTTAAAGTTTGGAATCATTTTGGAGGTAAATAGACACCTACAGGAAAGTTCACAGTGTGTGCTGTCAAAGGCACTGCGAACTGGTAATTTGGGACAGTTTATAGCAATTAGAAAACAACAGAGTCATTTTTTAATCATAAATTTTAAATGACTATCTGGGTTCTTATGAATTTTTTTTTGGAGATGCATAATAATATCATGGACTTTCTGACCAAAAATCAGCCTAAACCAGTTCATCATTTGGGAGAAAAGTTGAAATCGTAACCTACAGGAAAGTTCGCGGTGCATGTTGTCAAAGGTGTTGCAAACTCTAACAGTTGGATAAATTCGAGCTATGGGAGGGTTTCCAGCTGGTAGCAAAGGTTCGAATGGTTTCCTAGGAGGTATTTGGACATGAGGGACATGTGTTCTATCACCAGATCAAGCATCATGACCTGTTTCAAAAGGAATTTATAACAATAGAGAAGATCCAAAAAATTAGGAATTTGTTTTGTTTTTGTTGGAATCTTTTGTAATAGACTCCTAAATGGAGGAGGATCCTATGTACCTCCTTGGTTTCGATCTCCCTAGAGTAGAGAGAGATAATTCACTATATATGAAGGGGATTTTGATAAGGAAAGGGTTGGATTCATGATCCAAGAGAGGAGAGAGTTGGAGGAGTAGTTTAGTTGCTCATTTGTAAGCCCGAGGGCCTGTTTTATAATCAACATTTATGCCATTAGAGATTCATGAAAGTTGTTTATTAGAATTTGTGTTCTTTATTATGATTTTACCTTGTCATCTTGCTTGAATGTAATTTCAGGAATTGAATATTGATGGTTGTTCATCGACATGAGATTCATGAGCTGCAAATGATTTGTAGTAATTTCCTCCTTTCATGATCTTTGTTCTAGTAATCGTTTTTAAGTCATTTTTGCAAAAAGCATCTCTGCTTGATAATATTCTTATTTTTGTTATCTTCTTTATACCTCCATACATAAATTATAGCCCTTTTTGTCTGGTAGGCATCTTGATTTCCTTTGATATGTAGGATGTGTTGACTCCATGCCCAATGGAATGACTGACCTAAGTCCATGAAAGAGTTTTGGTGTCATTGTTGGTGTAAACATATGTTTAGTATATTGAACTCATTTATATATCAATCCGAGATTCGTAATCAGTAGAGTTGTTACAATGTATGTGCCGAAAATAGGTAATCTGTCTATCTCTGTTGTATCTATCTCAATCAATAAACAATTAATAACAAAATACTCTGTTTTTGGAATATATAAACACTATTCTTCACACAACTTCAAACTAGAAGATAAATCTCATAGTAAAAATATCAAGCAAACACTCGATTGAAAAAGGTTCTTTCTCAGATAACAAGTATGTTCATTATAGGCTCGTGAAATAAAAAGATGAACTGAGACCCTGCTTCCTGTAGCAATTGAATTCACATAACAATTGACAATTCATTCTATTTACTCTTGGAAAGAAACCAATCATGACCTAATCAATTCCAATCAAAACTTCCTTCCTCAATACAGGAGACAATCAATATGATTGAAAGACTTCATTACTGGAGCATGAAGGGTGAGAGATGAAGTTTAGTTGTTCCTGTACCTACAGAGGATAACACAATTACTAAGACTTCCAAATTCAGAAAAATAACAATTGCTTATCTAACAATCCCAGACATCTACCCAAATTTTGTTGACTAAATATCACCCTTGTGCATTTGGCAAGTAATTGGGTCGCATATTTCAATGGTTTGGAGTTAATGTCATGGTTAATGTATTGGTGATTGTTGGCTGTCGTGTACTTAGAAATTGAATGTAGAGGAAGATGGAAACAATGTGCAGTAAATGCATGTCACTCCATCCTTATCTCATCAGATCGTCACCCTAGTATGGTTATTGTTGCATTTGGTTTTGTTGGTGGTTAAGCTATGAGATTCAAGCCTGGGAGGAAACGTTCAGCTAGCTCGCCCCTTTTTAAAGCTATTGGTTACAGGTATGGTTCTTTTCACCCATCCATGAATTTCTCTCTGTGTATGAATAAATGATGGCTCAATAATGCATTGGTTTGTGTTTTCCTGAGATTGGCAACTGTGTAAATATGTGTGTCTTCTCTCTGTAAAGACTGTGTGGTTATTTGTTTTGCAAGTAGAGGATTGGTTGGTTGAGTTATGCATTTGTTGGTTGTTCTGTGTGGTGAAAACCATGTTGGATCTTTGTTGTTTTAAGTGGATATGGGTATGTTGTTGGAGGGTTTCACTTTGTTTGTCTGTGATGGCCGCTTCCCCATGGTCATGAGGGTAGCCATATCTAGTCGTTTCGGGCTACTTGTGGTTGTGTATTTTTCAAACTACCTTTTGGTCACTATGTATTTTCCATAGTCATGGTTGTGGGTTATTCAGCTGGTCATGGATTTATTTTTTTGATATTTGCATCAACGTATCTCAAAAGTTGGTTATAGGGTGGAAACTACACCAAGATGTATGCTTTGTGGTTGTTGGTGATATAAATTATGCCTCGGGTTTGCATTCCCAATGGAATTGTTATAAATTGGTTTGGATCATGAGAAATGCATGAGGGTTGTGCCTCTGTGTGTCCTAGGTACCTTTTACTATTCAGTGGGAATTCATTGCTCCCCTGCATTGTTGTCCTACCCTACCAGGTGTTGAACTGTTGCACCATTGCATAGACCGGGAGTTATAAGAAACCCTATGATTGTATTGAAGGGTCTCTGCCTATTGGTTGATTTGTTTGGAGGACCTTCAGTCTCTCAGTGCTATTGTTGACTGAGTGAACTCTTAATTGATTACTTCTGTTTGTTGTTATAGAGCCTGTTTTTTCTAAAATTCCCAAATGTTTTATTCAAATCGGGCATCTTTTTTATTGTCAAAGATTAGTTATAAAATGGAGTAGTCATGACAGTTGCCTTGAGTATTGTCTCATCTCTGTTTGATTGAGTTTTTGGGAAGTTGTGATCGAGGATGAGAAATGATATACAGTCAAAGGGGATGCCTCTTTTTTGTTATGACAGTTGCATTGAAAACCTAGCTCATTTTTTATTTTTGGTTGATTGGGAGTTAATGATAATGTGCAGTCAATGGTTGTCTCTTCTCGTTATTCTTCCGATTGTTGTATTCTTATAGCATGGTGTCAATTTCTAGTTGGTGGTTGTTGTGTGTTTCATTAGACCCGATCAGGATCATGGCAATTTTTGGAAATTGATGACTGAGATTTTGTTGTTTACTGTGTATGTATTATGGAGGCATTGTGCATGTTTTATTTAATTTCACCATCAATGATGAAGCTCGAGGTTTTGTATTATGGTTTCATTGCAACGTTTTATAGTTTATATAATGAAAATCCATAGTGATTATGAGTATGATTACAGACTATATGAATTTAAGAGTTTTGAAGAAACTGAATGTGGGACAGTGAACAATTTTTGACACACGATAATTGTTTAATTGGTATGGGTACCTTTTGTATTGAATACATAGTTGTTTTTATGGATTACTTGATTAGTTTTATGAACAATATTCATTTTTTTCCCTACCATTCTCTCACTTTTCTCACATTACAAGTCCCCTTGCCTTCCAATTTTCACTATCCACTCCCCGTTCTTAAAATTTAATTTTATTTAAGTTAAACTCTGTATTATAACAGTTAAAGGATGGTACAAGGATGAGTTACAGTGGTATATTCTTTTGATTTACATTATAGTTGGTTGTTTGATGATTTGTTGAGTAGTAATCATGACCTACCCCCCCCTCATTTTAACACTTTTCTCTCAATACAATCCCTCACATATCCCATAACCCTTATTCACCCCCTGATCATTCACAAGTATTAAATGATTTGTATGGACTGGATTGCATGAGTCTGATGTATTGTTGAGCCAAACTTTGTTTCATATTTTAAAAGAGATTTTGTGTACATGGTTGTTGAAGAAACTATTTGCTAATAAATAATGCATACAGGAATTAGCGTTTTCAGTAGAGGTAGCCATGGCCAGGGTAACAGAGGAAGAGAAAATTGGAACAGGGGCCCTACAAGGCCAAGGTTTTCTATACATTTTGATGCGGACTCGCAAGAGTTGAGCCAGCTATTTGAAGATGGATTTTTTAACTGGATTGGACAAGGAGTGGTCCAACCTAGTCCAGAAAGGCCTCCTTTCCAAGCCCCACATGTCCCTGGTATCCCAGTACCCCCTCATGTCTCATTACAACCTGATGTCCCCAAAAATTATGGATGGCAAGAGATTGTTCACCCAAAAATCTCCCAACATCATGGCTGGCCTAACTTGTCTCTACCTGCTCCTCCACCTGTTAATCAAATTGTCCAATCTACCCTTGTACACTCACCAGTACAGTCTTCCCATGCAAGAAAAAGGTTAAAAATCGAGGCCCACCATGCCCCTGACAAAGGAAAATCCGTTGCTTCCCCCTTCTCTCCCTCAAATGACTCTGCCAAATCCATGTCCTCCCACATGCATTTGAGAGATGATTTCTCTCATGTTATCAGTGAAATTAGGCCTAAAGGATCCACACAGCCTAAGACAAATTCAGAGAGATCAAAGGGTGACAACAACAACAAGGGGAATATTGCCTCCTAGAGTGGAAAATATGGGTTTTAAATTTTTTTTATTAATTGATTGTTGAGAACATTTGACTTCTAAAATTTTGGACAACACACTATTTTTTGGATATATGGATAATATATTTTTGGAAATAATTTCAATTATCATTGATATAAATTATCAAATTATGAGAGTGATGATGGGAGCCACAAGGATGAATGTGTTTGATTGATTAACTAGTTGTGTTATGTTTGTTAAAGAACTAAAGGGAGTCACAAGGGGTCCCACCTACTAGTTATTATTTATTAAAAACCCTTATTATGATTTTATTACTTTTCCCCCTTAACTAAAAATTTGGTTGAGTTTTAGTTAACTTAACTAAAAGGGTAGTTTAACTACTTCAACTAATTATGTTTGCTTAAAGGCAAAAGGAAAAGGAGGAACAAGAGTAGAATAGAAGGAGAAAGCATACTAAGGTCTATTCTTTGAGTTTTGTTGAGATAATTCAGTTTTCATTCATTCTTTAATTCATTGAAAGCCTAATTCTCTTTTATGATAGCAGGGTCCTATTGTAGACAACAAGATTCAGGGCTAAATTACATCATTCAAACACTTTTTTTTTCAGAGGTGTTGATCTATATTTGATAGTTTGTGTAGACTTGTCTGTTTATGCATTAAATTTCATGGCTAATAAAGGCTATTGTGCAAAGTCAAGTGGGAAACAATCTATGGCAAGCTGATCCATCTTTTAAAGTACAGTTTTTTACTTTCTACTGGAAGTCCTTTTGTATGGTTTTCATCGGGGACATCTAAGTTTGACTTTGGTCTAAATTCCTCAGAGAATTTTGTAAAGGGAACGAGTTTTTGATAAATTGGAATGGAATAAAAGATTGCTTTATGTCTCATATGTGTTAATTTTTGACTTGGTTTTTTGACTTCTGTCTCTATATTTATTTATGCATCTAATATATTTAAAAAATTACATAAATATTGAATTTTTCAGCAACTTTCATTTATAAAAAATCAACCTAAGCACTTGTAACCAATACTTGTGGATTAGGAAACAATTTTTCATGGCTATAAACATAGGGTGATATTCCCATCTATCTTGCTTTAGCCAAGTAAGATCTAGAAATGCTTGAGTAAGATCATTTCATATCTTTTCCTCAACAATCCTCTAGAGTGAAGTCTTCTGTGTTCCATATTATACAGAACCCTCCTTAGGCACCTCTCGAGCTAATTGCTTTTACTTCTTATTTTTTGCATTTTTTTTCATTTCTTGAAGGGTTTCTTGCTCCCTCATTTTTGTCTTCTGGAGTAGAAGAATTGAGGGATTTTCTATTATTAAGAGCTTTCATACTTCCTTTTGTTTTCCCTACTCCCTAAACCTATACAATTCCAAGAGACAACTTTCATCATTTACCAATGATTCCCCCCTCCCCGTTAGAGGGTTGAGGAGCTTCTCCCTTGTGGAGGGTTGACTTGTTTTTACCTGATTTTCTCTCTTTCCTTAGTGCTTCCTCTAAAGTTTTTTGGATGCCTAATTCCTTCTCCCGATCTGCTGTCAATTCCCTTTTGTTTCTATTATATTTTCCTCATTTTTTGTTGTGGTTGGTTGGGTGACCTCCAAGTCTGATTTGTTGCCAGATGTTTCCTGCTGGTCTTCCTCAAAGAGAACAAGAATCTCTGGAGGGGGGTATGATACAGATTTAGCTATGTCTTCCCCGCTTGAGATTGAGATTTCTTTCTCTTTTCCTTTTTTGTTTTCTTGTTTTGTTTCTTCTTGTCTCCTTTTTTCATTTCCTTCCTGATGATCCCTATGGAATTCCATGTTTTCTTCTAGATTTGGGAGCCCAACGAACTGATTATCACTAGATTCTCCTTTCTAGGGGATCTTGAGGTTATTTATCGTGGATCTGTGGAATTTTCACCTTGTCCTTGTGGGGGGTTCAAGTTCACTGCCTTCCCATTAGTTTTTTTCCTTTTCAGTTGTTTCCATTGGGCTTGTTTCGAATCTTGCGTATGAGGTTCTTTGGCTTGTGGGAATCTTTTCACGAAGTGCGAAGTGCCCATATTCATGACATGATTTTAATTTGAATGGGATTTGTTCATAGACGACCTGCTAGATATAAGACTGGTTGTCCAAGGTCAGCTTAATTGCTTATAGTAGTCCTTTTTCTAGATCCACTTCCACATAGAGTCTGGCACAAGCTTGAATCCCTTATCATGGTTCAACGTGATCAATATATTTTCCCAGGGAGTTTCCTATGATTTTTAAGGTTACATCATTCCAACAATGCAGAGGGAGAAAGGGCAGTCTGACCCAGACAGAGAATACTGAAGGAATGCCATTTTCTAGACTAAAACATGGGGTCCATTTATTGAGGTACATTTCTCTTGCACCCATGAAGTACGATCCACTGCGAAATATTAAATCCCTATCTTCTTTTTTTTCAAAAAGGAATGCAAAACATCCCTTACCACAGAAAGCCAGAAACATCTTCCCCTGGATCATTTTTCTCCAATTTAGGTCTAACCACTAGTGCATAGCTTTGGGAGAGGGACAAATACCTGTGAACTTACCTATCAATCCATTTTCTACCAGTCTGAGCACTAATGAGCGAGTCGAGGAGGGGTGAATAGCCACTTTAGGAATCTCGTCCATTTTGTTTTACAAATCTGGTGCGAGCATACTTTTTATTCTTTGCATAGGAAGAGATCAGAGAATGAAAAGATTGAATATCCTAAGGCAAAGAGTCGGGGGGAGGTCCCCTCCTTCATAGGAGGCTATGGAGATGTCTCGTGTGGTGTCGAGCGAAGTTGGAGCGTGAAGAACCTTAAACCAGAGTCACGATCATCTGTATGTTTCTTAAACTAATTATTAACGGTAAGAACTTAACAACATTTAAAAAAAATATCTTCTATTATTAGATTTTTTCAATAAAAACGAAATGTATTTCTAAAGAAATAAATTTTGATATATGCAAAAAAAACACCTCCATATTACCAAGATGTATACACTTTATACATAGTTAGATGTATTTTTATATATTTTTAGATGTATCTCATTGGATATAATTTTAAATGGAGAAAGTGTGATGAGGTGTTAGATGATCTCCTTAAGTAATAATAATAAAATAAAGTCCTCTTAATTAATAAAAATAAAGTAGTCTTAATTAGAAAAAACAACAATGATAAAAAATAAAATGAAATACTTAATTTAAAAACAACAACAATAATAAATAATTAAATAATGAAATAATTAAAAAAAAATAGACGTTAAGAAGTTGGATTCCTCTGGAGGCTTGATAGATCCAGATTTAACATGGATATACATTAGTATTTAGACAAATGTAATATTTCTTGGGGAGAAATTTTTCTCCAAATTTTGTTGAAGTTTTGTCAAAAAATACAATTTCATTTCACCAAGATTAATTTATTCACAAAGAATGAAATATGGATTCACATTCAAGTAGTGATCGAATATGTGGTTGCATCTATAAAGATGATCTTAAATCATCCCATGATACATGTACATATAAGTGTATCAAAGTCCACTTTCATGTCCTTCAAATTAGTTAATTGAATATAACTTGAGTGTTAGAGAGGAGAGTTGTGTGACATGTTCACTCTTACTGAATTGATTGAAGTTCTTCATAAACTAATAAACTAATGGTTAACACTAAGAACTTTACAAACCAATTATTTTCTCTTCTTAGACCATTTCTTTACATATTTAAAATATGTAAATATTTAAACTAATTTTGCAAAGTTAAACAACTTTACACACAAAGTTATATAACACCACCCCATCCAAGTAGTCATCTCAACCACTCACGGTGACAATGTATTCCATATACATAAGTTTGTGCATGCCGAAAGGTTATTAACATTAAAGAATGGTCCATTTGACAGTATATGTTATCAAAGGACAAACCCTCTCCTACAAGACCTATCTTCTTTGTGCATAGGTGGCAAATAATGGAGAGCAATGACCTAGTTTGGTATGGTACGTGGAACCTGCGAAGTAAATGTATCCATGAACTGTCTACATGCTGATGAAATGAAATAAGAAGGAAGGAACAAATCAATCCCATCGAAACTTCCATAAAATAGAAGCTCTTATGCTTTCGCCTGAGTCATTCATTGGCCTTTGGAATTGGTCAAAATGGGAGCTTCCTTCCATGGTTGAATGAATCAACCAACAAGTGAGTTGGGTGCGTGAATGCGTTCTTCAGCTTCTCTTTCCTTCCCCTTTCCATTCTTTATTAGTCGTCGATAGGCCCAATCTCTCCTATCCAATCTTTGGAGAGATTGGGCCGATTGCCCATGCTTTTTTCCCATATTGGGTTTCCACATAAATCACTGTGTCAATTGCATGATTGATGTTCTTTGTTTAATCTTGTTTGTTGATGCTCTTTTTTTATGCTATGTTTTTCTTTGGTTGCCCAACAAGTGGTATCAGATCAAGTTAAGTAGGTGTCGTAGGTGATCCAAGGAGAATTGTGTGCAGGTCTCCTATGAGTGAGTTTCAGAGATGTGATTGAGTGTCTCAAGTCATTGATGCTCCCTAGAAAGTGTTAGAGGCACGCCGAATGTAATTTTCCCAACCCAAGATGCCAGGAACATTGCATTTTTCATTGATTTGTATGTGTTTTATGATTGTGATATTTCATCAAACACTTTGTAGACTTAAGTCTCATGAGTTGCGCTAGGGTTTAATGTGTGTTTGCAGCCAATAATCAAATAAGATATAGCAATGGAATGTACTCAATGAGATGAAATATCAACAAAACAAGAAATATCCATAAATACCTCATTTCTGATTTATTAATAATAGATCTCTGACCTAATACAAAAATGGTGCAGATATGGAATACATATAAGTGAATAGAGTGTTGGGCTAACAAAGCCTCCAAGACACAAGATACAAGAATATCCAGGCTTCCAAAATCCTCTACAAGTTGAACACCAAATAACATTGAAGACCAATGGATATCCTCTGTTGTAGGTGATGCCCTCTCTGGCATAATGCACATTTCCTAACTGGAATGGCCCAATGAAGGTATGACCTCCTCTCTGATGGCTCCAAACCTTTGGAAAACTCTGTAAGAATATAGATCAGGTGATGGAAAGAAGGTATGATCAATCTCATAGCAGTAGCTCATACGGAAGACCCCCAAACCACAATATCTCCAATAACAAATGCGCCCTCCTAGCTGAACCAAGCCAATAATTCAGCCTCCAAGAATATAGTTTCCAAATCCCCCNCTAAGAATATAGTTTCCAAATCCCCCGAGGAAGATGCTAAAATATATATCGGGCCAAGTGAAGCCCCTTGAAAAAGTCTCAGGCTGAATGATGAAGAATCGATGCACCAAAAGGTTGAACCCTCAATCTGCAGTGCACCCTCCTCCTCTTCAGCTCATGCCAATCTCCAATAAATAATATAACTGAGTAAAATCCTCTAGAATAGGTTAAATAAGGCGGCCTAGGCCATACAAAGAATACCCAGAAGCTCCTTTTCCCAGATTCCTTCTCCTCTGTCCAAATCGAGCTACTCTCCTCAAGGTGGTGCACCCTCCTACTGAAAACCCCTTGTTGTTGCGCGCTATCTCTCTTTGAAACTGCAACTGTTGTAGGATCCACCTGAAACTAGGATAGACTGATGTAGAATGGTGAGGAGGAATATTTCACCTCCATGACCAATCTTGGACCAGGTTGGGTGAGATCTTTCATCATCGAGTTGATCTCTAGGGTTTGTTAATTCAAAACCCTCAAAACCTCCAAGTGCATGGGCTCACTAGAAAGAAGACAGATATCAAACTGATAAACAACATAATGAAAGAATAGAGGCCCCTGTCTCTCTTTTATCTTCCTTGTTCACCTTGTCTCTCCAAGTGACTTTCACTTTATTTTATTATTAATTAATTAAATCACTTTAATTAATTAATTAACCATCTTACCTCTAAAAAATGATTTATCCCTCCTTATTGCTTCTCTGGCCATTGAAAGTCACTTCTCATCATCCTATCTTGTAGTGATATTCCTCCTGATTCTGATGAGATATTACACTAAGAGGTTCCTCTAAGTATTATGCCCGATATGACCTTCTTAGTGAATTTAATTAACATATAGCACATAATAACTCAAAATTATGGAAATCGTCAAAATTCCATGAAACCAAAGCCAAGCTGTGTGGAATGGATCTTGATGATGAAATAAGATGAGCGATGCAGGTTGGGCCCAATAAAACCCCTCAATAGATCTTGTACTTGATATCACCCCTATCTATATCCTCTGGTCAGCATAACACTATGTAATATAATGATGTCCCAAAGTGGGGACATTACAATCCTCCCTGCTAGAATATTGCTTGTCCTCAAGCAATAAATGAATCAATCCAAATATAATACTGGGGTCCCATATCCACCTGTGGGACACAAAATAGGCTCCATCCAACACTGAACTACCAAGCACTCTAATCCTTGGATCCCATATCAAGATGTGAACTGCAATACCCTGTGAAGTATAGTCCTATAACATATCAACACTATGAGTCTCCTACAAATGAAACATGGACTCAACCCGGAATGAGTCTATCCTCCAAGTCCATACCAAGACCCACATGGTCTCCACCAAATGAACATGTTGCTTCCATAGTGAGGTACTACAAGACCTCAATGAATCACCCTCAAGTGGCGTGCTCCCCTTAGAACTAAAGCTCAATGGAAAGTCAAGGTGGCATTCCCCTGTAAGGATCCACTCACCTTTGAAAATCAATGAAACTCTCATCCCTGCAATCCTTAGGTCCCATGCTAGTCTCTTCCTAGGATCACCACATTTATGCTGCACTACTCTGATCATGACTGTCTGCTCATAATATACATACTAGATCCCCCACTCCTGAATCCTCATGCTGAAATACCTGTGAAAAATAGACCTGCTGTCAAGAAGCTGAACCTTTAAAGGTATCTCCGTGGAAACAACATATTCCCAACCATATCCATACTCAATCATAAGTATCAATAGGGAGAATCTATCTCACCTCATAG